>JAKSZT010053893.1:988016-1059046 GCA_026826555.1 Tolypeutes matacus
TAGATAGATAGATAGATAGATAGATAGATAGATAGATAGATAGATAGATCAATCGATAGATAGATACAGCAAATGTAGCAAAATGTTAAAATTGAACCTGGGTATCAGAGTTTGGGGGGGATGTTATAGTTCTCTTTATGAGTTTTGTATTGTTTTTGCAACTGTCTTGTAAGTTTGAAATTATTTCAAAATTAAAATGTATATAAAATGTGGGACATGAAAAATAAATAAATAAATAAATAAATAAATAAATAAATGTGAGCTGGAATGTGAAGAATAAATGTGCATTTAGTAAATGGCTTTAAGTTTTCTAGGTTATCTCTTCCAACAATCACCTTTGAATCATGTCTCTGCTGTAACCCAACATGGAACCTAAATATAAAAAGTACCCTCAGGTTCTTGACTTAATAGAACACATGGTAATTGAGTAAGTCTACTGGTTCTCTCTCTGCTCAGAACAATCTCTTGAATACATGTTAGTGTTTCTCTAAGTTTCCATGCTCTGTGGATATTACTTCTCCATATTTCTTGGTATGTTCCATCTCTCCTTTATCTGAATCAAGGAAAAGTCAGTCTAGTTAGAATGGGACCTCTTCCACTTAATCCTGATGTCAGTTGTTTCTACATAAATGATGAATTGTGAGATGATTAGGTTGTTTTTATTGATTTCATGATTTTTTAAATCTTTAAAAATAGAAAATTTTATTTCACTTTGTCAATATCAAATAAAAGAGATTAGGAATATACTAGAAAGTGAGTGCCCTTTCATGATGATAAAAGGTTTGAAGTCCCAGGAAAATATTTAATATGTGTGCACAACTAATAGCATGGCTTGTGAAAAATTACAGAAGTACAATATTTCAAAGAATTGGGGATTTTTTACAACTCTCAGCAATGGATAAAATAAACAGAGAAATATAAGAAAAGATACTGAATATTTGATCATCATGATTACTTCATTTTACTTAATACACAATATACAGAACAGTGCAAACAACAAAATGTGACTTTTCCTGTGTGCTTAAGCAAATGTAGGGACAAGAGGGAGAAGAGGAGGAAACCACACTCATCCTGACAAAGGTGATGCTGAGCACAAAAAAAGGTGGTGGCAAAAAGAAGGGGACAGATGTGGACTTGTTCTGATGATGGGACATAAGATATGCAGATAGAATGGATGTGATGTGGAGGGAAAGAGAAGTCAAGAAATGCAGCAAAGTTGCCACTGGATCTCGTGAAGGTAAAGTCCCTGGTCATAGAATGTGGAGCCAAAGGAGGAGCAGGTTCCTGGGAGAAGATGAGAGTTCTCTGTTGGCATGTTAGACATCCACATGGAGACATTATGAAGCAGCTCTGTGTGTATCAGGACTACTTGGAAAAGATTGGCATGGATAAATAAATACAGAAGTCATGCCAGTATAGATGGAGTTTAAGCCAAGATGCTCCAAAGAGGGAACATGTTGCTGAAGAAGGAAAGTAGTCCAAGGACTGAGCCTTCAGCACTTATGTTGTGGGGCTTTGGAGAAACAACTCAGCAAAGATGCAGAGAGAAAAGGGCTGTGAAGTCAGATAAATAACAAACAAGCAGGAGAATATAGTGAAACAGAAACTAAGTGATAGAAGCATTTCAAGGAAGTGAGAAAGACTGTGTCAAATGCAGCTGATGGAATAAGTAAGAAGATGAAACTTTGGGAACAATAGAAATATTGTAAAATTGGATTATGCTGAGGAGCAGCTCTGTATATTTACCAAAAAATTGTATATTTAATTTTATGAATTTTATTTCATGTAAATTATACCTCAATTTTTATTTATTTTTCTTCAGGAGATTGCAATATGTTCTTTTAATGTAACATTAAACTTTATTTTCAGATATGTTTTAGATTTACATTTACAAAAAAATTACACTGAAAGTATACAGAATTCTCAAATAACCTTCCCACATCCACACACATAATTTTCCCTATTATTGAAATCTTAGATTAGTGTGGCACATTCATAATGACTAATGAACCAATATTGAATCATTACTATTAACCAAAGTCTATAGTTTAAATTATGGTTTACACTTTGCACTGTACAGTTCCATTGGTCTTGATAAATGCATAATGTCATGTGTCTCTGTCATTGTCTTTTCATACAGAAGAATCTCACTGCCCCAAATATGCCCTGTGTTCCATCCATTCATCCTTCCCCCTCCCTTCTGAAGCCCTGGCAACCACTATCTTTATATCAATGTTTCAAGTTCTTCTGTTAACACAAGATAATTGCTATGATAACAAAAAATCTATTGATTTATTTTCCCGTTAGGATTGTTCATGACTAAATCTTGAGGGATTTGGGATTCTATCTCCTCTGCTTCAGGCAGATTGGGGATTTAGATATTGTGAGACAAAGGGAAGAAATTATTTTGCTAGCAGTTGTAGATACTCCTTGTTTTTTGGGATGGGACTTACCCATCATCACTGTTTTGTTAGTTGTCTAGGGCAAGCCCTAAGAATTGGAGATTAAGAGTTGGCCACCACTCTCTTGGGATTCTGGTCTCAACCGGCATATGAACAATCTGAAGATTTAAGTCTCTGAGAAATATACTTAACAGGTACATTGAAAATTTAGACTCAAATAAAAAGAGTAGAAGATTCATGATTAGGGGAATTATAAATGAGTCCTACTCTGTTACGTTGGGGGAAAAGGTTATTATATATTCCCAAATGGGGCCCGTCAAAAGGTTGATGATTTCATGAGGTTGTGTGACTTTCCCATGGTGTTCAGACATCCCCAGACCTCTTGTGAACACCCTTGTATGAAGCTTTGTTTAATGTGGCAGTTAATGAAATCTGCCTGATATCAGTATAAGCAAAGCCTCTGGAATGACCTCTCAACTCACTTTGAAATGTCATAGTCTTAAAAACTTTTTTGTATCTAATGTTTCTGCCTTATTGTCAAGGTCTTTTTCCAACTGCACCACTTATTAGCACTTGCTAATAATCTGTCACTGCCAGGGAGGCTTATCCCTGGGAGTCATGTCAAACATCAAGAAGGGGGGAATGTAGTAAATTTATTTGATGAGTTTGGCTTATAGAGAGGCCACATCTGAATAACAAGGATATTATCAGGAGGTAATGCTTAGGCATCTTTTGTAATTAGGCTATTTCTTTTCTGTAGGAATAACGCTCTAATATACAAGCATTAAGATAGAGGACTTGGCATATAGGTCTGTTTTCTTTTCTTATAGGCATGGCTTATATATTGCAGAGATTTTTGCCATATTATTTGAGAATGCATCATGGCTTCCCCGGGATGTATGTCTAATATTGTGTCAGCTGCTTGAGAGCCTCTTTCTATTGAGAAAACATACCTATGACAACACATACACATTCATATCCCAAAGAAGTATATTTTAGGTGCATTTTTCTCCAAATATCACCCCACTATCTATGCTCTGTTCTAGTAATATAGCCTTGTTTTGATTCTAATAGAACATTTGTATATTTACATTCTTTACTACAATCTATAGCCACTCCAGATTTAACTGAGTTATACAGTTGCCCATTTTATCCTCTAGCTTTCTGTTTAGCTTCAAGGATGGGTCAAAACATCTCCTTTCAACCAGGTTCACACTTAAATTCAATGCTGTGAATTATACTCATATTGCTGTGCCACCCTAACTTCCATCTATTTCAAAACCATTTCAATCAACCAAACTATAAATTCTGCACATATTAAGCATCAATTCAGCAATCTCTACTCCCCTTCTATCTCCTAGTAACCTATCTTCTAGAATCTACCTCTATTAGTGTGCTCATTGTCCTTAGTTCATATCAGTGAGAACATGTAATAGTTGGCCTTTTGTGCCTGGCTTATTTCACTCAACATAAGGTCTTTGAGGTTCAGCCATGTTATCACATGTGTCAAAACTTCATTCCTTCTTACAGCTGAATAATATTCCATAGTATGTATAGGCCACAATTTGCTTATCCATTCATCCATTGATGGACATCTAGGTTGCTTTCATTTCATTTCATTTCATTTCATTTCATTTCATTTCATTTCATTTCATTTCATGTCAAATGAAATTTCATTTCATTTGACAATTGTGAATAAAGCCAATATGAACAATGTTGTGCATTTATCTGTTCCATGTCCCTGCTTTTAATTAATTTGCATTAATGTTAGAAAATTTCATTACCTCAGAAAAGTTGAAAGAATAGTGAAAAAACAATCTTTTATTCTAAGATTTACCAAATGTTTTTACAGAGCACCCTTTAAATAGACTATTTTTTTTTGCTGAACACTTTAAGAGTAAGTTGCAGACACAATAGTATATAAACACTTTAGCATGTTCACCTAGGAGTAAGCTCATTATCTACTTTACCACAATAACATTTTTGCACCCAACAAACTGAGTATACATTGTAATTACATGAAAAGTGTAATTTCTATGAATGAAAAAATCATGCAAATTTTAAGTGCCTATTTTACCTTTAAAATAAAACATCATTGGATAATATTAAGCCTTTATTAAGACATTGCATAAAATCTGTTGAGATTAACATAGGTTTCTATTTCCAAAATAAAACATCCAGTAAGTATTGCATGTAATCCATTTTCAGTAATTCAAGAACTCGAATTGCTTTCTTCATTTTCAACTTGAAGAAACCTGGTCTTTCTAAGTTGCAGAAAACAACAATAATGACACCAACAAAAGAGATAATCCAAGCTATATTCTTATTTATTTTTAGATGCTATTGTAAATAGATTTTGTGTAGATTTCCTCTATATATTGTACATTACTAGTGTATAGAAAAGTAGTTCATGTTGACCTTGTACTCCGTCACTTTGCTGATTTTTTTGTTGTTGTTAGTTTCAGGGTCTTTGTTGTGGATTTTTCAGGATTTTCTGTATATTGGATTATTTCATGTGAAAGTAGGGAAAATCTTACTTCTTCCTTCTCAGTTTTGCTGCCTCATTTTTTTTTCATGCCTAATTCCTTTGTTTAGAGCTTCCAGTTCAAGGTTCAATAACTGTAATTGTGGGCATTCTTGTCTTGTTCCTGATTTTAGAGGGAACACTTTAAGTCCTTCACCATAGAGAAGGACATTAACAATTTGTTTACACAGATGGCCTTTATCAAGTTGAGGAACTTTCTTCTATTTTAATTTTTCTGCATGTTTGTATCATATAAGATTTTGTGTTTTACCCACAACCATTCCAGTTCTTTCCCCTTTTAGTCAGCATTTCATTTCTTAATTGTTACACAGCAAGCCTTGGAAAATAACTGTTTCTGAGCTCATGATTGATAAAGTATGCTTAGACTGCTCTCCCAGGAAACTCCAGGAATAATCAGATCTGTGAACTGTTGACCACTTTCAATGGATCCTTTATGTAATTATTATAAAGATGTAACTTCAGCCCTATTGACAAACTTCAGCCCTATTTTAAATCCTCATTTTACATAGTTCTGTTAAAGTGTAACATTTGCCCTGCTGGGACACATGGCAATTGTCCATTTCTTAAACATCTGTCCTGAACATTGCACTTTTTAATCATGATCCTCCATCATGTGCACTCCCCATCCACACATGGATACATAGATAGGTAGTATAAAAGCCCCCTTTTGATTTGTGGCAAATGCACCTCAAGCATCAGAAGTGCCACTCTCCCCGCTTGCCACCATAGATAAGGATATAGACCATTACATGGCTCAGACTCTCCAAGAGAGGATCTCCCCTCCAGACCACCAATTGTGAGGCCCCACTTTAGCCCCCTGTTAAATGCCTTTTTTCTCTCCAAGCTGGACTTGTCTGAGACTTTCTTTTGTCTGATATATCCCTCTCAGTTGGGTGGGAAGCTGTCATTTTACAGGGCTCCCTGTTATACTTGGAACAATGGTCTATCATGAAGATCTGCTATATTTTGCAAAGCCTTTCTTTCATCAATTGAGATAATCATGTGTCTTTTTTCCCCTAGTTCCTTTAATATGCTGTAACAACAAAAAGACAAAGAACTCAAATAAAAATGAGCAAAAATCTAGAATGGACATTTCATCAAAGAAGATATACAGTTGGCCCAAAAGCACATATATAAATATCCAACATCATTAGCCATTAGAGTAATGCAAATCACAGCCACAAATTGATACTGTTTCATATCTACTAGAATGACAACAGTTAAATAAAAAAAGGAAAATTACAAGTATTATTGAGGATGTGGAGAAATAAGAACAATCATTCAATTTTGGTCATAATATAAAATGGCTCAGGTGTTGTGGAAAATACTTTACTGGTTCTTCAGAATTATAAGTATAGAATTACCATATAACCCAACAATCACACTTCTTGGTACATACTCAAAAGAACTGAAAGCTGGACTCGAATGGATATTTGAGACCCGATTTTCATAGTGACATTATTCACATTTACCAAAAGATGGAAGCCACCCAAGCGTCCATCAACCAATGAATGAATAAACAAAATGTGGCAGATACATACAATGGATTATTATTCAGTCATAGAAAGGAATTGAATTCTTATACATGTGAAAACATGATGAACCTTGAAGACATCTTTGAAGAAATAAGTCATTCACAAACATAAATATTCTATAGCCTCACTGATATGAAATAATTAGAATAAGAAAATTCATAGTGTTAGAAACTAGATATGATAAATAATAGGTTACTATGGTTTGGTGTGGGGGTGTGGAAGGGGGGGATAATTCTTAACTTGTATAGAGTTTCTATTTGAAGTGATGGCAATGTTTTGGTAATGGATAGTGGGTATGGTAACACAATTTTATGAACATAATTAACAATATTGAATTGTATATTTAAGCATAGTTAAAAGAAGAAATTTTAGGTTGTATATATGTTATTAGAATAAAAATTTCAAATAAAACAAAGGATCATACAACACAAACAGGGAACCCCAATATAAATGATTAACAATAGCTAATAGACCAATTATATACTTATAATTGTGTGTTTTCATCAGTTTTTTTTTTTCCTTTTTTTGAAGTACCAGGGACCTGGGATGAAGCTGGGGCTCAATCACTGAGTCATATTGGCTTACCTGAGTTGGTTTTATTGTGTGTATTTTTTTTTTGCTTGCTTGTTTGCCTCAATCATTTCTTTCTTTCTTTTTTTATTAAATTTTTTAAGAGAAACTTTTAGATTACATAAATGTTACATAAAATTATAAGGGATTACCAAATGCCCTATTCCCTCCCCTCCCACAGTTTCCCACATCAACAATATCCCTCATTAAGTGTGGTACCTTTGTTATAATTGATGAGCACATATTGAAGCATTGCTACTAACTATGGATTACAGTTTATATTACAGTTACACTCTATCCTGCACTATTTTGTAGGTTATGACAAAACATACAATGGCCTGTTTCTGTCACTGCAATGATATGCAGGACAACTCCAATGTCCCAAAAATGCCCCCATAATACACCCATTCTTCCTTCTCCCATCCCTCAGAATCTCTGGTGACCACTGCATTTATATCAATGATAAGAGTTCTTCAATTGCTAGAATAATTATAAGTCTATAGTGGAATAATAAGTCTACTTTAGTCCATTGTTCATTCCCCAATCTTGAGGATTTGGGGATAATGATGCCCACTCTGATTCTAATTGAGAGAGAGCTTCCATGGGGAAGATGGATGGAACTATCTTGCTTGCAGGTGCAAATACTCTGTTCCTTGGAATGGGCATTCTCCACCATCATCTCCTTGTTAGTTGTCCTGGATGAGGCCAATGAACTGGAGAGTAGGTGTTGCAACTCTGCTGAAATTCAGGGCTCAACTGGCATGTGGATGGATCAAAGATTTAAGTATCTGGGACATATATTTATCAAGTGTAGTGCTATTATAGGTTCAAGTGAAAGGTTCAGAATTGCCAGGTGTAGAGAACCTCTACATGATTCTAACTCTGTTACATTGGGGAGTATAAATTCCAAAGTAAGGCCCACTGTCATAGTGCCAAACTCCTAAGCTGTCTGCCCTGTGTATAGTTTCTGGTTGTCTCTAACACCCTCAGGAGCCCTGCTATTGGAGACACTGTTTGCTGTGGTAGTCAAGGAGATTCTGCTGAGACTTGCATCAGTATAACCTCTGGAATGACCTCCCTACTCACTTTGAAGTCTTTTAGCCATAAAAGCTCATTTAAATTTACTGTTTCTCCCTTTTGGTCAAGGTCTTTTTCCATATGCATTGCTAGTAGGCACTTGGTAATAATCCCTTGGTGCCAGGAAGGCTCATTTGTGGGAGTTATGTACCATGCCAAGTTTTGCTTAGAGAGAGGACACATTTCAAGGAGGCTTTCAGGAGATAACCCTTAGGCAGTCTATAATACTAGGCTAAGTTTTCAATTTCACAAAATGTTTTATAAGTACCGCTATCAATATCAAGGGCTTGGCATAATGGTCTGTCTTCTTTCACTAGGCATTGCCCTTGATTTCGAGGGATTCTTCGTGTCCTATTATAGATAGTAGCAGAACTCCCCAGGATGGGAATTCAATATTCTTTCGGTTATTGTGTGGATTTCCATCCACTGAGACAATGCCATTGACCCCAATCACTTCACTGCTGTCACATGCATCCACTGCCCAACCACCCCATTCCACCTTATCACAGGTTTTGCTCATATTGAGCATCAGGTCACCACCCACTACTCCCTTTCGGTCTCCTGTATCTTCCAGATTCTAGCTCTGTGAGTCTGTTCTGTTTGCTTAATTCATATCATTGGGGTCATGTAATATTTGTCCTTCGGTGCCTGGCTTACTTCATTCAACATAAGGTCTTCAAGATTCAGCCATGTTATCATGTGTGTTAATACTGCATTCCTTCTTACAGCTGAGTAATATTCCATTGTATGTATATAAAACAGCTTGCTTATCCATTCATCTGTTGATGGATATTTGGGTTGCTTCCAACTTTTTAAATGAACATTGGTGTGCATATATCTGTTCATGTCCCTGTTTTCAATTCTTCTGGGTATATACCCAGCAGTGGGTTTGCTGGATCATATGGCAGTTCTACATTTAGATTCCTGAGGAACCACCAAAGTGTGGGGAAGCATCTATGAGATCCTGTAGTAGGAAATGTTTTCATAAACTTTATATAGTTTGTTTTTGTTCTTTCAGGTGACACTGGGAACCAAACCTGGGACCACCCACGTGGGAGGGGAGAGCTCAACTGTTTGAGCTGCATCCACTGTCCATAAATTTTAATGAGTGTACCACACTAAGCAAGGTGCTAATAATGGGGGTGGTGGATGTATGGGAACTCTGTATTTTCTGCATATTTTTTTTGTAATCCTATAACTTCTCTCATAAAATATAATAAAATGAAGAAAAAAACCAAACAAATGAGGTGATATTTTGTAGGCTCTTTGGAATATTTTTAATCTTCTCTATTTTTCCTTAGGGATACTATCCCTCTTGGCTTTCCCTTTAGAGAAGCATTCATTCTTCTAAAAATAATTGGCAACTAGTAAATATTTCCCAAGTTTCAAGCTAATAATCATGGCTATAATTTTTGTGAAGATGTTTGAGGTAAGATTAGTTGTACACATATATTATCTCATAAACTATCTGGTAATTAAAGGAGTAGTTTGTTAGAAATATTTATTACCCAAAGCATAGATACTACCATGTGTTCAGATATATGTGGCAGTGAAGAAAAACACATTACTAAACATTCACACTTTAGTGTACTTCTTTGAATTAACCTGAGATATCCTTCTATGTTAATTTTCCTAAATTCAAAATTAAATATTGTTTTTCAGTGATTATATTCATTGTTATGGTTGTTTCTTGCTCATGCACTCTAGAGGGAAAAATTTACCACCAAGTACTGCTAAAGGTAATTACATAGTATTGTTATTTTTATTTTAAAATTTTAAGAATAATTGCAAGTTTGAAGGCAAACAAGAATGAATTAAAGTTGACATTTTATAATTTCCCTAAATAAACATTAATCAGTCCTCATTTTCTATTTTATGAACCCAAAAATGCAAGAGCATAATGCTTCATTTATGCACTTGCACCTTTGTTTCTATTACTGTGGTGGTTTACACCAGACATGGCATCATATAAATGTGGAGGGAATGATTTTCTACTGCTCTGTAGTACCTGTGCAACTTTAGAATTTAAACATAGCAAGGTAAGAAAGTATTTTTCCTGGAGAATTGGATTTGTTTTTTAATACATGTTTAAAAATATAAAAAAGAACTCCTTGGAAGTGCTAATTCTGAAAAACATTTGTGAACAATGACCATGTCATTTAGAACTGATTGCCAAATTTGTACTGGCTGCAGAACTAATTCTGCTATTAGATTTAGAAATTACTCTGATACCCCCAATAAGCATACAGACAATTTAAAAATTTTTTCAGAATAAAGTAGAGGTAAGAACAAGGACATATTAACAAAAGAAACAATACCAAATTGAAATGTGATAGAGGAAGAAAAGACCTGATTTATTTTAGATTCTGAGGTACATCCTTTCCACCAAACACCAGGAGATTAGTCATTGAAGAATTAATGAAGAGAAAAATGAAAAAACTAATAAGTATTGAAATGAGCAAACTTTTATTTTCCAAAGAAATGAAATGTTTTAATCTAAAGAATAAAGGATTCCTGATTTCATATCTCGGTTAAAGAGATCAATCACATAGAAGGAAAAAATATTAGATAATCAATATTTTTTAAAAGAATATGAAAAGTTCAGATCAGGAAAATGAATGGCAAAATTTAATCAATGAAAAGGAATGTACTTTAAATATTTGAATTTAAAGGAAAGAAAATTTTGTTTATGAAATGGTATAGTTTTTTCTGTTAAGGTTTATCCTCTTTTTTGGAAAATAGTTCAAAAACTATTTTTGGTGACTCCTAAAAACAACAACAAAAATCTTACAGCAAGCAAACAGATGAGAGAGCCAACTTGGGGGAGCCGATGTGGTTCCGTGGTTGAGTGCCGTTTCCCTTATCAAAAAAAAAAAAAAAAAAAATCATGACTCTATTAAACATCTCACCAATCTGTTTTCTCAACTCACTAATATGTTTGGCTATCATGAAAAAAAATCAGATGCAAGTTTGAAAATATTATGTTGTGATTTTCATTTGTCTTTGATAGAATATTAAGAATGACTTCATTCTTATTAAATATATAAATGCATTGTTATTTAATATATGACTGAAAGAATATATTTAGTCATTATTACTTTTGTATACATTTGCAGAAATCATGCTGATGTGCATCATATTTACATATTTATAAGAATAGGATCAATTTTGGAGTTTTGTGTTTAAAATATATTCAGAGGATTTTTCATGAGAATATATATTTATCAGTCTTCACTCCAAGATCTATCATATGAATAAATTTGTTTCAAATGAAAGGTGTTTATTCTTTAAAGATGTATAGCTTGCTTAAGAAGACACTTAGCTGTTTTGAATTTATCAAAGTTGGAACATAGATATTGGATAATTCTTTAAATTTTAACTGTAGTAATTTTCTGCTTATATTATATAATTTGCTAATTTTTTGCTTCTTAATTTCCAAATCATTACCATAATGGTGGCCAGAGGATATCCTGATAAATTTAATTAACTTTTAACATTTTGTCTTTATCCCTTTTCTCTTTTCCAATAGCATGCCTATTCCCATAAAAGTGTTATGTTTTTTATTTATCAGATATTTCTCTCAATTATTAATTATTTTAGCAAATAATGCATGCTTTAACAATATAAAGAATTTTAGTGCATTATACTAAGGATATACTAGCTAGTTTTAAACCAAATTAGTTAGCAATGTTTACAATATAATGAACTAGTGTGATTTTCATTAGAATTAGAAACAGGCCTGAAAATTGTAATAAAATAAATTATCCCATTTAAACTTTTGACATTACTTTTGAATCTGGACCATGAAATCAATTAGATGAGCACAAAATCAGCATAAACCATCAAATTTGTTTAAAAGTTGTATATTGGGTTATTACATTATTGAAAAGTTAAATTTAGCCCTATGTTTTGTAATATCAATTTATTAATAATATATTTGGAGCAATCATATTGTAAACACATTACCCCTACTCTTGTCATTTGTTATGTTTCATTGAATCTTCAAAATGAACTTTAATCTGACATTTCCATTTTCAGATTTAGGAAAGTGGTTCAAATTTTATATACACCAGAAAATGCAAATTAGAAATAATTAAACTGAACTACAAAAATAAGTTTTTTATAAATTATATTATTTCTATATTAAAACCAGGAATATCTCTTGCAGTGTACAGAGGCCTCCACTTGCCTGAGCAGATTTCAGGCCAATCTGCTGCTGCTACAGTCTTAGCTCTTAGAAGCTCTATGAAACAATAAAAACTCTGAGTACATCACACAGTTTGTATGTACATTGCTCTCTTTACTGTTTATTAAGTGGTGTGTTACTATCAAGACATTGATGCATGCTGTACACATCTCATTTAATACTTACAACTGAGGTCAAAACTATTATACCACCCTTTTGTAGATGAAACAACTAAATATAAGTTAAGGTATTTTTCCAAGACCATTTGATTAGGAATAAATGATTCAGTACAATTTCCAAAAACATCTCTCCTAAGTTTGACTTATTACACTCTTTTTAAAATTCTGTTATATTTTTGTGTTGTTCAGTTAAAAATCTTCATTGTTAACCAATAAAAGACCTGCCATAATATTAATCTCAATAGTGGATTTTTCTTTCTCTCAATATGCATAAATATGTTCCTCCATTTCAGAGCCATAGCTGGAAAAAAGGTGGATTAGCACAGATTTAAAACCAGCTTTTAATATTTAATAGGGTCTACCTTTTTCTATATTTCTGCTTTATTGAGACAGTGACCTCCTTGTTTTCACTCTGTTTTTATCACTGGGAATCTGAGACTCTAATACATGAAAACCCACAATTAAATGCATAAAATATTATCAGAATAGAGTTGGCCCATCCAAGTTGTCACACATATCCTATACCAATCCTTCCTTGTATTAACAGTCCCTGATAAGTTGTATGAGTGACTGTTGGACATGTGAAGAGGGAAACCATGAGTTTTCACCTTAGTAGTGTTGCCCTGGAGAGTAGGTTTAGATTTTGGTACCTGTGGGTGGAGATTGTGAAGAGAAGCAATGCATTTTTTATGCCCTCCCTTCTATTCTTATGGTCTTGGTTAAACAATACATAGTGTCCAAGCATTGATTATATTTTGGCTTTGTTAGGTAAGTATAATCATGTTGGCTTAATAATCAGTTTCATTTTTTTCCCACATAGACCAATTTAACTGGTATTTATTTTACTCAGTATTACCTCATAGCCCTTCTTTCTTTCCTCCTTTTGCTTTCTTTTAGATCTTTTCTTTCTTTAACAGTTCATTGAGAAGTTAGAAAAGATTACAATGTGGGAATAAAAATTATTCATTAATATGTAATCTAAGGTTTTAGAAATTAATTGTAGATTTTAATTTACCAAACTGGCAATATTTTAATTTGAAAAAAATAATACTTTAAAACTATTTGTTTGAATTCTGAACCAAGCTCTTTTATCTAATTAATTAAACAAGGGAAAAATGTGGAATTCTAGTTGCAATTAACTATAAGTTTATAGAGAAGGGGGGAAATCAACTATCTTGGGTTTTATAAGTCAAATTCCAAAATTGATTTGACCTCCATAGTAAATTTACACTCTTAGTTAAAACTTCTGTTGCTTAGTTCTTGACAATACCTTCAACTTCCATGGAGTATTATATTTAAAATGTGTATGTTCCTGAGTAAGGTACATTTTATTTAGCCTTCATGGGAGGTAAATCCATTCATGTAATTTCTAATTTCTGTAACTTTTATTTCTAGAATTTAATTGAAATCACAAAAGTGAAATGAAGAACCATACCAAGCAGATAGAGTTTATCCTACTGGGACTGAAAGATAACTCTCAGTTACAGATGGTACTCTTCTTGTTTCTATTTCTAAATTACTTGTTGAGCAGGACAGGGAACTTAACCATCATTGTTCTTACTCTGTTGGATTCCCATCTAAAGACCCCGATGTATTTCTTTCTTCGTAAATTTTCTTTCCTAGAAATCTCATTCACAACTGCTTGCATCCCCAGATTCTTAGTCACCATTGTGACCAGGAAAAAGACCGTTTCCTATAATGGTTGTATATCTCAGTTGTATTTTTACATCTTCCTGGGGTGTACAGAATTTTACCTTCTGGCTGCTATGTCCTATGACCACTATGTTCCCATCTGTAAATCTTTGCATTATCCATCCATCATGAGCAGAAGAGTTTGTCACCAGCTTGTACTGAGCTCCTGAGTAACTGGTTTCCTGGTCATTATCCCTCCATTGATTTTGGGTCTTAACCTGGATTTCTGTGCTTCAAATACCATTGATCATTTCATTTGTGACATTTCTCCTATCCTACAACTTTCTTGATCAGACACACGTGTACTAGAATTGATTGCATTTTTATTAGCTGTGATGACCCTTATTTTTACATTGTCATTAGTAATCCTATCTTACTTCTATATCATCAAGAAAATTCTAAAATTCCCTTCAGCCCAACAAAAGAAAAAAGAATTTTCCACGTGCTCATCTCACATAATTGTTGTCTCCATCACTTATGGAAGTTGTATTTTCATCTATATAAAGCCATCAGCAAATGAGTTACTTTAAGTAAAGGAGTAGCTGTGCTCAATACTTCAGTTGCACCTTTTTTGAATCCATTTGTTTATACTCTGAGGAACCAACAAGTTCAAAAAGCCCTGCAAACTGTGTTCAAAAAGATATTTTCTCCTTCAGAAAAATAAGACTATTTATTGAAATAATTGACATGAACGCATAAAAGGAACATTGAACAAAATTAATTTGACTCTTTTAGTTTAAGTATTAATATCTAATAATTTCCTAGGTGAGTTCAGCTTTCCTGAATTTAAAAACTATTTCCATTCTGTCAATTCTGAGTTTAACTTTGTTATTTCATGTGAAAGACTCCCTGCTTTAGAAATTAAAAATTACAAAAGGTATCTCTAAGGAAGATATTTTAGGATAAAATTAATAAAAGATTTTGATTGTATTATAGAATATAAATCTTTGGAGAGCACGGAAATTTTAAATAAATAATTTAAATAATTGTATGCAATTTTATTTAAAGCCATATTCTTGAAAAGTGTCAGATAAATTGTATTTTGTCATTGTTATATATGCTTAAAATGTTCCAAATAAACTTTCTCTTTAAAAGAATAATGTACAGATTTATTTTGTAGACGGATTATTTCTAATGTCAATTGTCAACATAGGAAAGCTATGTTGTTAATTGTTTCACTTGTCTTGTTTCACTATGTATAAGTTTTAATTAGTAAATTATATTGAATATGAATGTATTAAAATTTAAATAATACACTAATTTAAAATTATTTTATAATTCCTTAAAAGTAAGAGTATTAATCTAATATGGGTTTTACTCTCAACTGACAGTTTCTAGAACATATAGATTCCATAACTTTATAATTTTTCTGTTGAATATATCATTTTAACAATTCATTTAGTAGAGTGGTGCTGATTAAGCTACCAGGGCAAGGATATCTTCCATTCGTTGTAGTAGTGTTAGGGTTTGGCTGTGCCTATAGATACCATGTATTTCTCTAATCAATGTTCTTGAAAACATTTGCCTATGAATCTTATGATCAATGGAATAGTAAACATGAATTGTTCAATGAAAATATATTACCAGATTATTGGTGGACTCTTTGATCTTCAAGCTAAATTACAAGTGTTGGAGCTTCAGGAAAGTAAATGCAAAGTTAAAAAGTTAAAAAAATTCTAATATTATCAAAACAATGGACTTGCTGCCAGTCTGCCTAGAATAACTTGAGGAGCTAAATATATAAGTTAGTGTGCTAGATAAAATTCCAGTGTTTTCTTTATCTGTTGAATAAGAAATAAAGCAACATGTTCCATCCTCCAACATCACCTCTGTGGAAGATAGCATTTTCCTAAATGGCTGTAATAAAGCAATCTTTCTCATCCAACATAATATTAAAATATGATGTTGATATTCCTTTCAAGAATAAGAGGGGTCAAAGTTTCATTCTCTTGAATTTGAGCAAAAGTTAATAATTACCTCAACTAGCAAAGTATGGAAGAAAACTGTTATGTGATTCCAAGTTTCCTTAATAGCTTTTTCTATTTGGTTATATTTAACCTTGAAACCAACCCAACTTTCTGTGAAAAAAACAGACAGCCAGATTCAACTTCCATACACTTGAGGAAAGATACCATCAGATGGTTCCAAACCCAGTCTTCATGTCTTCCATGTGAGGTCCTAAACATAATGGAGCAGAGATAGGATCTGCTCTACTCTTTGTATAGATTCCTTACAACAGAATCTGTGAATCCAGTAAATGGTTGCTTTAGACCAAAAAACATTGAGGCAAATTTTAAAGCAACTATTTTAATCTGAATAACAACCAATTTCTCTTTGTTTTGTCCACAGAAATTTCAGGTATTAATGTTTTATAATAGAAATGTGGAGGTCTCCTTCAATAGTGGTGCTTAATATTGACCATAGTTTTTCTAGAGATATCAAAAGTAATCCACAACTCAGAATAGAAACTTGCAATTTATGTGTGAATCTTGACAGAAAACAGGAATGCAGGTTCCTTCAATATATTAATTTGTCAAAACCCACCAAATTGGCTCATAATATTTGTGCATTTCTTCAGATGTAAATTCTATGTAAAATTGTAAGCAATAATTGAATTTTGCTTGTTAGGTTCACTTTAAGTAGTGATATGGGTTATCAATTTTGTAACTGTTTTGTGAATATGCTAGATTTATGCAAATGAGACATTGAAGGAAATGGCATACTAGTTTCTCCCTGTAGAAGAAAGAAATTACAAATATGGAAAGAAGGATGTCTATTAAGTACCTTGTAGAGTGTTGAATTGGATTTGGAGCTATAAGTATGAACTTATTATATATATACATTTACATTACATTACATATTATATATTTACATTATGTATGTATATTTATAATTAAGTATTGTTTCACATCTCCCACAAAGACATATTCAAGTCATAATCCCTAGACCACTGTTGTAAAACTCATTTTTAAATAGGGTCTTCAAGGATCCTATTAAGATGAGACCAAATCAAATTAAGTTTGACCTTAATCCTTTATAATTGAAATCCTTATGAGCAAAGGAAATTGGACACAGAAAAGAAGCCACAGGTGGTGAAAGAAAGAGACAGATCATCATGTGATGGAGACAGAGAATAATGTCAGAATGCTAGAGACTTCAAATGAGGCATGGCCTGCCAATATTTTGATTCTTGTCTTCCAGTTTCCAAGGGTGCACTAATAAAAAAACTGTTGTTTAAGCCAACCCATCTGTTATATTTTTATGGCAGTTCTGGCAACTAAAATTATATAAATATAACATATATTATATATATATAGTACATACACACACAATACATATAAATATGCACACATATGTGCATGTGTGTGTGTGTATATATATATATATATATATATCTTATCTCTGTGTTCTGAAAAGGCTTTTAATCATAACAAACCAATAAAACAAGTGTCAAATTTTGGTTTTTAAATACCATTCTCCACTAAAAGGAAGGTGTGATTCTTGGAGAAATGGCTATATTGAATGCTAGGTCAAGGAAAGCCCAAGAAAGCTGAGGTCATCTTGCTGCAAGTAAGTGCTCAAAATTTTAAGAAGAGCATATAATTCAAATTGAGAAGCCACTTTGTAGAGATTCCTACTTATCATGTCTGTATCATATGACCATCAAAATACATTATGATAGAAACTAATTATAACCTATTCACTAAAATAAGAATCCTTGAGTAAATACTGTTCTAAACATTAATGGGTTAATATATGTGGGAGAGGGAAAACTTCTTCTATAGAGGAAAAATATGCCAACTGATAAATATGGAAATAGTAATGAAGATAGCATATCATCAATAAATATTAAAATTAGTGGATAAAACTTTCATGAGGAACAAGATATTTACACAAAATAGCTCCCCCAAAATTACTTATTATCACAAGGAGAAATTATCACTTCCTACCTTAACCAAGTGATCAATTTTATCATCACCAGTAATGTGAAAACCAACATCATATAGCTTTTAATGTTATGCACTAAGAATTCATCACTTGTGTGTTATTCTTGCAAACAATCAGAAATTCAATTTGATATTGAAGAAAATCAAATGAGCTCCAGTCCCATGTATTCTTCAAAAATCTCAACACAATAGTTTAAAGAAAGGGTAAGAAAACATTCCAGATTAATGAAACTTAACACAATTGAGGGCTAAATCTAATGCATAAACCTGGTTTTTCTAGAACTGGATATGGGAGAAAAGAAATAAGTGACATTGCTGGGAAATTTTATAAAATGTTGGTATGGACTATGAATTGGATAATAGTGTTGCATCAATTTTAGATACTCTGATTTTAATAAATAATTATACTTCAGTTATGAAAAAGACTATTCTTGTTAGGAAATATACTCTGAGGTACTTAGGTATTAAAAGGCAAGAGGACTTAACTCAGTATAAAATGGTATTATAAAATATGTATATTTATGTAAATGTGTGTATGTAAATGTTTATATGCATATATATAAAAAGAATGATAATGGAAATCATAAAAAATCTAAACAATTATTACTCTGTATAAAGGGCATATGGAATTCTTTTTATAGAGTTCCTCATACCGTTTTCAGAAGTTTTCTTTAAGTTTGAAATTATAAAATGTTAAAATAAGACAGACTTGAGATAAAAGAACCATTCACAAATTATTCATTGTTGTAGGCCTGCCTTACAAGTGTCCTCATGATGAACTATGTTCTGTGATAAAATTGCCAAGTCCTTTCTTCATATCTTATGAATTGTTGTCTACAAATGACTAAAAGCTACTAAATTTCCAATGAATCAAGTCATTAAAAGTTTCTAAAACTCATGCTCATGAACAAATATTAGTATAATTGGAATTTATTGATGTCTAACAACTCCTACCCTACAGCTCAATGGACTAATCCAAGTCACCTGGTGAGGAGACAACGATGGGAAATGGCCATCCCAGGGAATGGAGAGGGCCTGCATCTGCAGGCAGGATCATCCCACCCACCATATCCATGGGAAATAAGCCCTCTCTCACTTGGAGTTGGAGTGGACATCACCATCCCAGTCGCCTCTGGATTGGGGGAAGAACTATGGACTAGAGTGGACTTGATGGTATTCTCTTGCTCACATATGGTGATTCTTGCAATGCAAGAAATTATAACAATGAGGTGGAGCCAGTGGCCACTTGACAGTTTTGGGGTAGGGAGGGGATGAGCAGTTGAAATACAGGGGCTTCTTTGGGAGTTGGAGGTTGTCCTGAGTACTGTTGTGGCAATGGATGTAGGCCATTTTAAATCAGCACACACCACTCAGAACTGAGTGGGAGAGAGTGTGGTCTACAGTGTGAACTGTGGTCTATGGTTGGTGGCAAGGCTCCAGGATGTGTAAGTTCATTGAGGTTGGTGGGCCACACTGTGGGAGATGTTTGTGTGGGATGTGGTGGGAGGTGTGGGAGGTGGGCAACATGGGAATCCCAGTGGGTTCCATGTAATATTTTGGGTAATCTAAGCACCTCTTAAAATATATGTATATATATATATATATAAATAACATTTTTGTAAGCAAATACACATATATGCATATATATTTATATATCATTTTACAAATGTTTGTATGTATTGTGAGAATTTTGATTTTTACCCATAATAAAAAATAAATAAAATATGATATTTTATTAAGAGCATGCCACACATACATGGAAACACCTGTACTCAAGTATTTTCACAATTTTAGGGAAAAATACATTATGGTAAAACCATCAGTAATATGATCAAATGTTGACTGAAGTTTTCATTTGCTGTTATTTTCTTTTTTATGTAGAATCACTAGTAGGTAAAATCCAACCTTATTAATTTTCTCTCTTTTGAGTTTTTAAAAATATTCTTAGCATATAGTGAGAAAAATTGCTTGTAGTGATAACATTTTTTGTAAAATTCTTTTAAATAAGACTTCCAGATTTAGACATATGACTCTATTGCAATTCAAATAAGACTCTTCTATATTTCTATTGCTAAAGTGATGTTTCTATCTCAGAAAAAGTAAGGAATGCAGATATTCTTCCTTCCAATTTTAATGACCCTTTAGCATTATCATGAGGTCTTTTCAACATTAGAATGGTCATCTAAGTGTGCTATGGTTCAAAACAAAACTGGTATACAAAGGCCAATAACACCAATACTTAGAGGAGAAAAAAATCAAAAATATCC
Source organism: Tolypeutes matacus (assembly GCA_026826555.1). Classification (NCBI taxonomy): domain Eukaryota; kingdom Metazoa; phylum Chordata; class Mammalia; order Cingulata; family Chlamyphoridae; genus Tolypeutes; species Tolypeutes matacus. The sequence continues at coordinate 1,008,417 of JAKSZT010053893.1, forward strand.
ATCATCTGATGAATGGATAAACAAAATGTGGTCTATCCATACAATGGAATTTTATTCATCCATAAAAGGAATGAAATACTGATATAGTCTACAAGGTGGACAAACTTTAAAAACATTATGCTAAATGAAAGAAACTAGATACAAAAGGTCACATATTTTGTGTTTCCATTTATATGATGTGTCCCAAAGTAGGCAAAATCATAGAGACAGAAAACACCTTAGTGGTTGCCAGGGGGGAATGTGTTGTTGCCGCTTAGTGGAGATTGGTTTTTTGGGGGGAGGGGTTAATGAAAATGTTCTGGAATTAGATAGTAGTGATGGTTACACAACCTTATGAATGTACTAATAACCACTAAAGAGTACATTGTTAAATAATTAAAATGATGAATTTTATGTGAATAAATTCAAAAAATATAATTCCATGAGACTGTACCAAAAATGATACACTGGTTGGGAGATCTAAGACACTTCAGAATCTTAACTTCATGATTCTCAGCCTTCTTTATGGAAAACATTATCTGGTTGGGAGGGAAGATGTAAAAGTGAGACGAGATGACATAATGCATTAACCTGCAAGGATAGCATTCAAAACATAGCTGACATTTTTGGCAAGAACAATTTTTAGTTCAGGAGAATCACAGGGAACCAATGACTGTGCCAGGTTATGCTTCAGTCACTTTGCCAGGTCTTACTCCAGGGACACATGTGACAATTCTCTGCACTTAAGAGTGAGGAAAATCAAGTGCTAGCATCTAAAGTGACAGATTACCCAGTGACTGATAAGCAAGCCACAAAGCAACCAGAATTGAGGTTTTTAAAGAGAAACTGATGGAAGCATAAGACAGTTGTATCTAGAATGCATGTATAAAGATGAACTAACAAGAATCATATAAACCTATGGTGGTGGATTGAATCATTTCTTCCCCAAAGACATATTCAATTCTTAATTCCTGGCCTTTGGCAGTGAACTCATTTGTAAAAGGACCTTCAAGTATCCTATCTGGATGATACCAAATTAAATCAGGGTGGGCCTTAATTAAATAAGGCTGATGTCTTCATATGCAGGGAAAATTGGACACTCTTGGTCAGAAGGAGAGACACTTAAAGAGATATCATCCCACTCTAATACAGAGTTCAGGGTCACCACCAAAACCACAACTCACATAGGCTCTGATGGAAAGACAGAGCAAGGTCACTTCCCTAGTGTGGTCTGTTCCCCATATCCAGTGGGTCTCAATCCATTGGTAGATGTTCTATGCTTAGCAGCCCTCTCTTGTGTTCTTGTGCTGCTCCAGTTTAGTATCTCCACTCCCTCCCTGTGAGGGACAGATAAACCACCAGAGTGCCCACCAGAATCAATTGTCCTCAGTATTTACATATTCTAGGGGCAATACTGGGAGGAATTTACTCACAGCTCCTTATCTCCTAAAGTTTTGTATTTTATCCTGCCAGACTGATACACCTGGTCCTGAGCACAGGATGTAATTTTTGTTCCAGACAAAGGTGGCAGGCTGTGCTATGACTGCCCAATACCACAACATGGAAGTAGAAAACAGAGGGGGGAAAAGATCACAATATGACAAGGCATAAAAGAAAATATAACAGTAAGTGGAATAATAATAGATTAATGTCAAATAAAAGATTTTCAAAGTGGATCTCAAAAATAGCTTAACTATATGCTGCTTAAAGAAACATACCTTAGGTTGAAAGACACAGAAATGTTCAAAGATTTTAGTGACATGAAAAAGAAAAGCCATGCAAGCAATTTGTTTTTCACATTATATGCAATTACTATGGAATATCACCCAGTAGAGCTATTTGAAGTTGTCATTTGAAAATAATTAATTTTACATTTAATTTGGGCCCCCCCTTTTTTACATTTGAGGCATCTTAATTCTTTCATGGAACAGCAGTTGTGAAAAGTTGATTTTAGAAAAATGTATTAAAGGCTCTAGGTGGGATTGTGGATTTGTCTGTTTCTCTTATTATTGTTGACAATCTTTGCCTTATATATATATTGGTATTTAATTACAAGGAATAGACATATCTAAGATTTGTATGTTATACTTAAGTTGACTCCATTATCAATATAAAATTTCAATTCTTATCTCCAGTGATATTTCTTGTCTTAAGGTCTAGTTGGTTTGATATTCATATAGCCACATGACTTTCCATTGTTTGGTTTTGTTCTTAGATAGTTTTGTATCCCATCTTCTTACTTCTAAATACTTCATGTTGATATATTTAAATTTTTTCTCATGTAATAATATAAGTTAAAAACTGGTTCTGATAGTTTGTCTTTTCATTTTCTATAAATATCTATAAATATTTCTATATTTATTAGCAATTACAATAATTATTACAATAATTATGTTTTAGTTGGTTTTATTTTATTTTATTTTTTTATTATCATTTTTCCTTTATTTTTAAGAAGCTTTAGATTACATAAATGTTACATCAAAAAATATAGGGGATTCCCATATACCTCACCCCCTCCCCTTCCCCTGCTTTCCCCCATTAACAACATCTTTCATTAGTGTGGAACATTAGTTACAATTGGTGAATACATACTGAAGCATTGTTACTAAGCACGTCTGTAGTTTACATGATAGTTTACATGTACCCTACAATTTTATAGGTTTTTTAAAAATTTTTATTGTGGGTAAAAGTCAAATTTTTCACAATACATACCAATATTTGTAAAATGATATATAAATACATATGCATATATGTGCATTTGCTTACATAAATGTTATATATATATATATATATATATATATATAAAGGTGTTTAGATTACCTAAATATTATACAGAAATTACAGGGATTCCCATGTTTCCCACCTCCCACAACATCCCACACAAACATCCTTCATTAGTGTGGCACATCACCCGCAATGAATATACACATCCAGGCGCCTTGCCACCAGGCATAGACCACAGTTCACATCATACACCAAACTCTCCCACACAGTTCTGCATGGTATATGCTGATGTAAAATGGCCTACATCCGTCGCCGAAACACCACTCAGGACAAAGTCTAACATCTTGCTAGTTGTTTTCTATTTACCTTATCTGTTTTCTGTTCTTCATTCCTTTATTTCTCAATTCCTGGAATGATTTGGATTAAGCACTTTTTTCATTATTCTTTTTTATATAATTTATTAGCTTTTGAGTTTTGTAATTTTTATAACATTCATTATTTTCTTTTTACTGTCTACTTTAATATTTTTAGAATATCCTAAAAAAAATCATAAGAAAGTTACAAGAATTATATGCATGTAGCCAATTCCTGAATTTGATGCTATTGTCACATATTTTACTTTTTATGTATTTTAAAATCCACAAGGTGTGAGTTTTACTGTTGTTTCACTCACATGCCTGTATCAGATGCATGCTTTCATTTGGGGTCATTTTGCTTTTCTTTTCTATTTATTTTATTTTATTTTATTTTATTTTATTTTATTTTATTATTTTTAAAGAAGCTTTAGATTACATAAATATTAGATCACAAATACAGGGGATTCCCTCCCCCTACCCCTGCACATTAACAACATTTTTTATTAGTGGGGTACATTTGATAAAATTGATGAACACATATTGAAGTATTGCTACTAACCATGGTCTAAAGTTTGCATTATGGTTTACAAGTTGCCTTGCTTAATTTTATTGGTTTTGACAAAATGTTAAATGGCCTGTATCCATCACTGGAATGTTAATGCAGAACAATTCCAATGTCCCCAAATGCCTCATGTTACATCTATTCTTCCGTCTTCCTCCCAACAGAATCTCTTGTGACCACTGCCTTTATATCATATTATTCCATTATTAGAATATTATCTACTTTAGTCTGTAGTTACATTCCCCTAATTTTTGTTCATTCCTTAATCTTGAGGGTTTGGGGATGGTGATGCCTACTCTGCTCCAATTGAGAGAGTGCTTAGAATAGGATCATTTTTCATAACCTAGAAAAACTTTCTTTTGTGTTTCTTTGCCTTTACTTTGATAACTATTTTCATGTTTTGGCAGGTTTTTTAAAATTTTTAACATCAGTGTGCTACTCCATTGTATTTGTCTTCCAGTTTCTACTTAGAGTAGGTTGTTTTCCTTATTACTGATGATAATGAATGCTTTCAATGTTTTCTAATTATGTTTGTCTTCTAACACTGCCTATGATGTACACAGTTATGGTTTTCCTTGAGTCTTTGAGGTGTTTAATGATGTTTATGAAACAATGAATAGATAGCTTTAATATGCTATGGAAATCTTTGGTGATTATCTATTCAAATATTGCTTCTGCAAAATTCTTTCTTATTTTTATGACTTTAATTCCATGTATGTTAGCAAGTTTTGCTATGTCTCACATGTCTCTTAACCTATATTTGGTTCTTTTTATTTATTTTTTTCTCTACATATGATAGAACAGTAACATAAAGAGTTTAAAATATTCTGTTTTCATAATGGAAGATCCTAGTTACTCCGTTACTTTTGCAATAAAGATTCCAAATATCTTGTTCAATACAATACTCAATAAGTGTAAAGAGAAATCTGAGCCCATTCCAATAAATATCACGGTGAACAATTTTCTAGGTCTCAAAATTAGGGTCAATTCCACTCTTTAACTGTGGGTTGATATCTATTTTTCTTTTGGTTAATTTATTTTCCGGTAGAATTTGATTCTCTCTAATGTTTGCTACATATTATCTTAAATTAAAGAGGAAAACTCTTCTTTCTTCCTTTTTGCTATTCACGCCTCACAATCCTCCTATGCTTCATATGTGCAAAATAGATGAACCTACAGACCTGGCAAATTAGAGAAATGGAAAAAAGATTACACAAGGAAATCAGTTTTAATATAGAAAAAATACAATCAAAAGAACCTTATAATAACTGAAATCTATGAAGTATATTTAATTTGAAGCCTCCCTCTCCCTGTTCCTTATACTTTTTCCTTATTTTCTTAGCTTTAACTGAGTGTTAGGTTATTTACATAGTAATGATGCTTGATCTTCAAAGGTAACTCTATCATGGCAGGAACCTTTGTTTCCTTGGGTATACTTAACACCTAGAACAATAATTTGTGTTTATTTGAAGTTTATTTGTGGGTATAGATTTAACATTAATTAATGATTCTTTGATAATAATATTTTTTTTTGATCAAATCTTTAAGGGCTTGTTTACCTGCTGGTTCTTTAAGGTGTAAATGAAGGGATTCAGCATGGAAGCAACGGAGGTATTGAGTACTGCTACACCTTTGCTAAGTGACCCCTTCCTTTGCTGAAGTTTTGACGTACATGAAAATGCAACTCCCGTAAGAAATGAAAATCACAATCATATGGGAAGAACAAGTGGAAAAGGCTTTTTCCTTTGCTGGGAAGAAGGAAACTTCAAAATTGTTCTAAGGATGAATGTGTAGGAGATTATCAACAAAGTCAAAGTTACCATGAGTGTGAATACAGCTAGGAAAAATCCCATGAGCTCTAGAAATGCTGTATCTGTGCAAGAAATCAGCAACAAAGGAGAAGAATCACACACGAAATGGTCAATAACGTTGAAGTCACAGAAATCCAGTTGGAGACCCATAATCACTGGAGGAAAGATAACGAGGAAACCAGCTAACCAGGAGCTGATGAGAAGCCTACTGCAGACGTTGTTGCTCATTATACTTGTGTAATGTAGAGGTTTGCAGATAGCCACATAGCAATCATAGGACATAACAGCCAGAAGGAAAAACTCTTTTGCTCCCAGAAGGATTAAAAAAAATACATGCATCAGGCATGCATTATAGGAAATGGTTTTGTATCCTGTAACAATGCTGATCAGAAATATAGGAATACAGGCTGTTGTGAATAAAATTTCTAATAGCGAGTAATTCCTGAGGAAGAAATACATGGGAGTCTTCAAAGAAGCATTTGTCAGTGTTAACATGATGATGGCTGTGTTTCCACTTATACTCAATAAGTACGTGAAGAACATAAAGAAGGATATCACGATTTGTAAGTCTGGGTCATCTGTAAGTCCCAGAAGAATGAATTCTGTTATTGATGTCTTATTTGGCATGTTAAGCTCTGAATTCTGGTACATCTGTAGGCAGAAATGAGAGTAGATGTAAATTCATCATCTGGTTTCAAATACCTTTAAAGTGCTTATATTCTGCACCAAGAACCAAAAACGTGCATTTAACAAAAAATGACAAAATAGCTATCCCTCACAATTATAATCATTTTTCAAAATCTGTTTAGTAGTAAAAGATTAATTGTTTTTTATTTCAAAAGTATAGATTTTTAATCTCAGCTTTGTTAATTACCTAGTATATATATATTTTTTATTTTACTTAACTCACAGACAGTTGTCTAGAATTTTACAGTTATAAAAATGGATAACAAGATAAATATTTTGCTTACTTCATTGTGCTTTTGAGAAGATTAAGCCAGTTATTCAAATACATAGTATTTTGTTAATTTAATTTAATTTAATTTTTTAAAAAGATTTTATTTATTTATTCATTTATCCCCCCCTTGCTGCTTGTGCTCGCTGGGTTAGCTAACCACGCCATGCGGGCGGGCTTGCCTTCACCAGGAGGCCCTAGGAACCAAACCTGGGGCCTCCTATATGGTAAACGGGAGCCCTACTGATTGAGCCACAGCCGCTTCCCGTATTTTGTTAATTTTAATGGCCATAAACTATTAGATGGTAATTTTGTCATTGGAAAATATATTTTTGAATCACAAGGCAATAGTTATCCTAATATTACTTGGTTTCTATTCACAGTAGAAAACAAACAAACAAACAAAAAACAAAATTATTTATGGCAAATTTAATAAAATACTCTCCTTTTTTCCTTTATGCAAAATTGAAACTCTTAGCTCCTCCTCTGACTTATATTGGCACACAACAATGCCAATCATTGTGAAAAACAAAGCCATGGAGGGAGCCGGTGTAGCTCAAGAGGTTGAGCACACACAATGTTCTGGGTTCAATCCCCAGGCCTGGTAACTAAAAAATCACAACAACAAGAACAACAAAAGCCATGGAGATAAAGTTTCAATTTGGCTTCTCAATAATGGTGATTGCAGATGAATCCCATTAAGAGTAAATACATTATTTCAGAAAGTTGTATGACTGCCTTTTACAAGCTCTGCTATCAAAAATAATAATCTGATAAAGTTATATTTCATGTGGTGTAGTTTCCAAGGATGTAACAAGGAAAGTACATATGTTAGAAGTAAGACAATAATATATAATTTAAGTTATTATTATTACTATAGAAAAATATCCATATATCCCTGGTCCCATGTCCAACAAACCTCTGAGTATGACCTAGTAAATGACTTATCCTACAGATGAGGAAATTAAGGTACAGAGTGCTCATGTGTCCTGCCAAATTTCAGATGGGTAGCATGTAGCAGATAGTGTAGCATCCATGCCTGTCTTCTACTGCGCCATTCTCACTGCTTAACATAGACTCAAGCTAAATTTTTTCTGATGAAAGGAAGACTGAATGAATAACTGAATAAATTATGCCCAGCCCAGAGTAAGACTGCCCTCAAGATCCAGGGAATTTTTTCAGAAGTATGAGATAAGCTTCAGTATTCATCCATCAATTATTCTGAATTAGTTGATCCCAACTGATGTAGATATGAATAGTGTCTAGGTAATACAAATCTTAGAAATGTGGTGAGGCAGATGTTTAAAATCCTGAAGGATATTTACCTGTGAAGTTCAGAATGGTTTACTGCTATTATTTCTAGAAAGGGAGAGATAGGCTTGTTGATACTTCAGATACCATGTGCATAGTGTGTTTAATTAATTAACAGATTCAAAGTGTAAGGTTTCAGGCAGTATGCAGATGACAATGGAACAGGCTATGCCTCTTGTCTCTGGAATAACTGTACTCTCAACTCTGATGAAGTCTGGCTGAGAAAAATGGACCTGACTTCCCCCTGGGGTAGTGTGATCAATTTATTACCTCAGCTCTCACAAATTTTAAAACATATAGGCAGAGAATATAATGCAAGAACTGGTGAAATGCCCTCAGGTTGCATAACACAAAAGGCAATTGTAGAATTCTGTGATCTGAAATTAAATTATCAATGTAAGTAAAGGAACTGGGCTCCACAATGTCATGGACACTTAATCCTCAAAATCTGTGAGGAAAGGAGCAATGCCCTGAGGCATCTGCAGAACCTCAGAAGGAGGTCAGTAGGCACCAGTAGAGAAATACAACATGCAGACTGGTTACTTCTAAACATTGCCATAAGAATCACAAGTGTCCTCTGACACAAAAAGCCCACCTGAAAAGAAAATTATGGTGGAAAAACATTAGATATGAGGGATAGATATTTAAGAGAGTTTGAATTGATTGAACACTTACCCAAAGGGGAATGAATTAACCCAAAATAGGCTTTAAATCTGGAAATATGGATTTCTTTTTAGTGAGTAAGTTCCATTTTTTTTTATCCCAGCAATAAGATTAGAGAATCCAGAGCAAGATGAAATTTTATTTGGAAGACAAAGAATCTACATTTTTTGTATAATCAATAAGTAGCAGCAAAATTTTTACCCTTTTACCAGTATTGTTACATATAATTTACAAATGAGATATCTGATGCTAAGAAATATTCAAAATAATAATATCTGTAAAAAAAAACATGTATTTAAATGTCCCAATTTCTAGGACACAGGTTCTACAAAGAACACTTAGAGCAAGTGGCAGATCTGCCAGTTTGGGGCTGAGTCTCAATATAGATGAACACCAACCAAACAGACTTTACATTGAGAATATGGAGAAAACACTTACACAGCCCTAAGGAAACCAATATATAAATTTTCCAGGATTTGGAATATCAGACAGTATAGTCCATTATTCTCACACCTACACACATGGCAATTAAAAAAGAAAAAGAAAAGAAAGAAGGATAAGCCAGAATGTTGTAGTATTTCTTTTGTTATATTTTGTGGCTTAGTGTAGTTCCCATTTGATTACTCTTTATCAAAACCCATCCATTTCTCAATCCAAAGCCTGGATCCATAGGATGAGGAAATCCAATCTGTATTTTTTCCATAGATACTTTTGCTGGAATTTAAATGATATGTATTTCATGACTTTTCTAATATTGCTGAGTAACACAGGTTTTAAAAATATCTTTTCTCCAAAAGAAAGAGGCACATGTGTTTTTGAATATGTCACAGGAGGTAATGTTTTCTGTAGGAAACATATAGTTATCCCTCTGGAGACATAAAAACTAATGAATCTACAATGCAATTAATTAAGGCAACACTTTTTAATTGGATCCCCTTAGGAGCCATTAGTTGGAGGAATATAGATTCTAGCTGTAATGCTTGAATATTCAGAAATGAAAGGAAAGACTGATGAAATACTGATCCTCCATTTACATATTATCCTTCTCATTACGATTTTAAATTGAGAGAGCCTAACCATGTCCTCTATTCTATTTCAATGAGAAAACATGAAGAGACCTAGAAGAAAATCCAACCTAGGTGATTCTATAGTGCCACAGGCTGAATCAGTAATACAATGTTGAGGTTCTCCATTGGAAAGATCAGGAATTTTTATGAAGTGTATAAAAAAGAAATTATGTGTCCCTTAAAATAAAAGTTAGTGTCTTTGAATTTAGAGAATATAGTTAAAATGCATGATCCCGTATTGGATATATTTAGGGTGAAATCTTAGGTCACTAGCATACTTGATTCTAGGCTTTGAAATTAAGTATATATAAAAAGTATATAGAATTACAATGTATATAATGTAAAATATCTATACCTGTCACATAAGTCTAATTTTTTATCACTGTGTTAACGAAAGTTGAAAATAAAGCAAAAATCATATCGTGAAGTATATGGGAAAAAATAGACCTCAAATGTAAATATGTTGATTATGACAGATAGAAGTACTTTAATAATATTTCATCAATTGTAACCAAGGAAATAATGTTAAAAAATAGTACAATTATTAAAAAATGCTACCATCAATACTGACAAATTTTAGAATCCAATCAAGGTTTTGGTGGTGGGGTGGTATACAGGAATCCTGTATTTTATGTGTGATAGTTGGCAAAGTTGCAAATAATCTAATAAAAAATCATATTGCAAACTGAAGGACTACGTTAATTTTTCCCATGATGTGAGCTCAATTTCAACATTTCTACCCACTTAAAAATTAGTAAAATATCCAAAAATTTAGGATGCTTTTAGCCAGAGGAGTGGAAGTGAGGATGGTGAGATGTGGTCCAATTCTGAATATACTTTGAAGACTCCACAATATTGGTAATGGAATACATGTTAAGTGTAAAAAAAGAGAGAGAAGATAAGGATGAATTTTGATGTTTGGCCCTGGTATTTGCAAGAAAAGATTTGACAGGAAAAAGACGGGCAATAATTGGAAGTGTTGGATTTGTTTTAGTCAACTACACAGTCATATGTACAGGTCTGGAGTTGACAGGAGAGATATGAATGAGAGATAAAAATTTGGGAATTATCATCACATACATGTGATTTTAAACATAAGGCTAGATGAAAGCATGTTGGGGAAAAGGATAGAAAGAAAAGATAGCAGATCCAAAGGCTGCTCCTTGGGCCATTTCTGCATGTAGAAGTCAAAGAAATGTTGAGGAACCAATAAAAATGCTGTGGAAAGAGCTCACAGCGAGGTAGGAGGGAGGAATGCCAGGTGAGTGTAGTATCATGAACATCAAGTGGAGAAAGGGTTGCAGACAGAGGAAAGACTGCCCGTGTTCTGGCCCTTGACTGAAAAAATGAAAATCTGTCACAGAAGGAGACAAAATCATGGCATGCCTCAAGTCCTTTCTGTACATAATTTTCCAAATGCAATATCTCATTCAGAGATATGAAAGGAATAAAGGGATACTGGAAATTCAGAAACAAACCAACAATTTCTACAGATTTGGAAGTATCTGACTATAACAAATTATGTGTATATGTTCAAGGACAAAAGTTAATCTATCCTTCCTGTAATCTCTTTCTTAACATAAATCTAAATATGGGATCACTGATGGTTCAGGCATCATACTTGTTTTCCTTTCTTAACAACCCTTTCACAGATGTCCTTTTCTCACAATACAAAGGATAAGTCCACTTCTCACCTATCTTCAATCAATGTTTTATCATTGATCCATGGTGTTAAACCCTATATGGCACTAAAGAGACTATTCAATATATTGATGATAATTGGCTCACTTTATCTAAGGTACCATAATCAACTTCACTCTTCCCATTAAAGCTACATTTTCCTATGCAATTTTTCTTTTTATATATTTATTTATTTATTCATGAAAAATCAATTTCCACATTGCAAAATGTAAAACATAACTTGTAAACAAGCAACTTTTGTTGTTTAATAGGAATGTAACAGCATTAATATGGATGGCTTATGACTTTGAACTAGTAGAATAGAAGGTACAACTGTAAGCTCCAGGAAATTACTTAATATAAAAATCCTGGCCTGCCATCAACTATTTGGAAATATTGTCTTTTTGGGTTTGTCTGTCTCCCCTCAACTGCCTGTAGATTACTTCTTCTATGCCATAAGGTTACTCTTCCCCCACAACTTAGTTTGTAGGTAAAGGACACATGTGAGTAAATGACCACTTTTATGATCCCACTGGATACAAACAGCAGTCTAAGGCAGTCAGTGAAATGATGGTCCTAACTCTCAGAACAAAGTAGTGCTTGCTCATTCCCTTGCTGTCTGCTCTCAGAGTTTTTTTTTTTTTAATAAATTGATTGCTTAATAGAATAACTTGTAGAATAAGAATAAATATGTATTTAGTAAAAAGCTTTTAGTTTTCTTGGTAATCTCTTCCAATAATCACCTTTGAATCATGTCTCTGCTGTAACCCAAAATGGAACCTATATATAAAGAGTGCCCTCAGGTCATAACTGGCACTTGATTTAATTGAATACATGGTAACTGAATAAGTCTACTGGTGCTCTCTCTGCTCAGTACAATCTCTTGAATACATGTTGGTCTTTCTATAAGTTTCCATGGTATCCAGATATTACTTCTGCATATTTCTTGGTATGCTCCAGCTCTCCCTTATCTGAATCAAGGAAAAGTTAGCCTAGTTTGAATGAGTCCTCTTACACTTAACCCTAAGGTCACTCATTTTTCCATAAATGATGAATTGTGACAGCACTATGTATTTTTCTTTTATCTCCTGACTTTTTAACTTGGGAAAATTGTAATTGCTCAAAAAAAGGTGAAAAAATAATAAACAAACAACCATAGGCCTTTTTCTTAGATTTACTAAAATTTCTTGAAAAGCACCCTATAAATAGTCTATATATTGCTTTTGCAGAAAAATTTAAGAGTAAGTAGCAAACACCATGACATTTAAACACTTTAGCATATTCACCTAGGAGCAAGCTCATTCTCCTACTTAACCACAATAACATTATCACACCCAACAAACTGGGTATGATATTGTAATTGTATGAAAAATGTAGTTTCTATGACTGAAAAAATCAAGCGAATTTTAAGTTCCTAATTTTACTTTAAAATAAAACATCATGGGAAAACATTATACTTTTATTAAAATATTGCATAAAATTCTTTTGAGATTAATATAGTTTTCTACTTCAAAAATAAAAGATCCAGTAAGTATTAAGTGTAATCCATTTTCAATAACTCAAGAACTCAAATCGCTTTCTTCATTTTCAACTTGAAGAAGACAGATCTTTAAGTTGTAGGAAAACAGCAACAATGACACCAACAAGCAGACTGAGAAGAATTTTGAAAATTGTTTGTTTGCTTAAAAAATATTAATTATACATAATATTATTAAACCTATTTATAAAGAAATATTTTCAAATATTTTGAAAACTGTATAAAATTTTTCACATTTACTTGAAGGAAATGAACATTTATTCTGAAAATCAACTGAAAAACATATTGTTTTCATTATTTAGATATAGATGTAAAATATTTAAAAGAAAGTGAGGCGGCTCTTTTAATTAGATAATTTTCAAGCCTGTTTCAAATTCCTGTGGATTAATATAATGCCATAAAATTATGTCCCAATAATGGTTTTCATAGATATATTCTTTCATTTTACATTTATATTAGATTCAAGACTCATTCAATCAATAGGCTCTGATAAATAGAAGTCATCCTATCTTTTTACTTTCCTAATACTGCTGTTTTTGAGGAGTCTAATGTAGTAATTTTGAAAAGTATATAGTGTTTTCTTCTATATTTTCTCACAATTAACTTAGGATTAATCATCTTTGGGAAAATATATCATCATCATATTGTCTCCTTATTAGAGTCTTACATCAAGTGTCATAAAGCACCAGTGATTCCCAGTATTGGTGATGCTAAATTTGATTATTTGCTAATTAGGTCTTCCAGACTTCTCCACTGTTTTTCTTTTTTAGGAATCGTGCTGTTATGAGACTGTGAATATTCTGTTTCCTGAAATAGTTCCCACATTGATTTTAACATCCATTGGTGATCCTTTTATTGACTACTTATACACTGTTCTCCTTTTGATAGATTCATACATTGAGTAAAAATCTTTCAAAAGGAGTTATCTTGACATATATGTATTGACTATGATCCAAATTAATCTGCTAGTTTCCAGTGTCTCAATGATTGTTTGCAATGGGTAGTTTTTTAATATCACAAATCTAATGGTGCATTATACCATCATTCATTAAATGATAAACTTATTTTTAATTAAATTATAAAGATAAAACTTATCAAATATGTGATTTGCAAATATTGTCTTCCACTTTGTAAGCTGCCCTTTTACTTTCATGATAAAGTTCTTTGATGCACAAAAGTTTTTAAATTTGATAAGGTCCCATTTGTCTATTTTTTTCTTTGGCTACATATGCTTCAGATTGCCTAACACAAGGTCCTGAAGATGCTTGTCATTTATCTTCTAGCAGTTTTATAGTCTGGTACGTGTATTAAGTCTTTGAATGATATTGAGTTGATTTCTGTACAAGGTTTGAGGTAGGGGTCCTTATTGATTTTATTGTTAAGTACATCCAGTTTTACAGCAGCATTTCTTGAAGATATTACTCCTTCTTTCTTAATTGAGTGAGTTTGATACTCTCATCAAAAAAAAAAAGTTGGTCATAGATATAGCTCTCAATTCAAATATATTGGTCTACATGTTGAACCATACTCTTTGGACCAATGTAGTTTTTTCTTTTTTTTTTTTTTTAATTTATTTTTATTGTGGGTAAAAATCAAAATTTTCACAATACATACCAACATTTGCAAAATGATATATAAATATATATGCATATATGTGCATTTGCTTACAAAAATGTTATTTATGTACATATATAAATATATTTTAAGAGGTGCTTAGATACCCAAAACATTACACGGAACCCACTGGGATTCCCATGTTGCCCACCTCCCACACCTCCCACCACATCCCACACAAACATCTCCCACAAGTGTGGCCCACCACCCTCAATGGACTTACACATCCTGGGGCGACCAATGTAGTTTTGTAATAAATTTTATGATTGTTAAGTATGAGTTCTGCAAATTCCTTATCAAGATGGCTTTGACAGTTCAGGAACTCTTTATACTTCCATATAAATTTGATGATTTACTATTCCATATCTGCAAAGATGACTGATGGAATTTTGATTCCAACAAAATTGCATTGACTATGTAAATCACTTTGTGTAGAATTGAAATCTTAACAATATTCAGTTTTCCAACCCATCATCACAGAATGTCCTTTCATAAATTTTGGTCTTCTTTCATTTCTTTTAGCAAGATTTTGCAATTTTCTTTGTACAAGTCCTCTGCATCCTTGGTTATATTTATTCTTTGATATTTTATTTTTTAGATGCTTCTGTAAATGGAATTTTTTCTTGATTTCCTCTTCAGATTTTATATTGCTAGTATATAGAAACAGTATTGATATTTGCATGTTGACCTTGTACCCTGCCACTATGTTGAATTCATTTATTAGTTACAGTGGCTTTGTTGTGGATTTTTCAGTATTTTCTGTATATTGGATCATGTTATCTGCCAATAGGGAAAATTCTACTTCTTCCTTTTCAGTTTTGCTACCTTTTATTTCTTTTACATTGATCTGGTTAGAACATCCAGTTCAAGGTTGAATAATTGTTATGGTGGGCATCCTTGTCTCATTCCTGATTTTAGAGATAACACTTTCAGTCTTTCACTATTGAGTAGGAAGTTAACAGTTGGTTTTCATATATGGCCTTTATGAGGTTTGAAGAAGTTTCCTTCTATTCTTATTTTTCTAAGTATTTTATCAAGAAGGTGTGCTGGATTTTGTCTAATGCTTTTCTTGCAACAATTGATGTGATCATGTTTTTTTTCCTTCCCCTTGTTCTCTTAATATAGTGTAACAACAACAAGACAAACAACTCAATTAAGAAATGGGCAGAAGACTTGAATAGCCATTTTTCCAAAGAAGATACACAGAGTGCCAAAAAACACCTGAAAAGATGTTTGACATCATTAGCCATTAGAGAAATGCAAATCAAAACTACAATGAGTTAAAATTTCAGCCCCACTAGAAAGGGTATGATTAAAAATTTTTTAAAAAGAAAAATTACAAGTTTTGTTGAGGATATGGAGAAATAGAAACAATTATTCATTGCTGGTGGTAATATATAATGTTGCAACAGCTGTGGAAACATTGCATGGCTCCTCAGAAAGTTGAGTCTAGAATTACTATGTGACCTGAAATTATCTCTTCTAAGTATATATCCAAAAGAACTGAACAAGAACTTGCACAGATATTTGCAAGCTGGTGTTCATAGTTGCATTATTCACATTTGTCAAAAGATGGAAGCAACCCTGTAAAAAGGAATCAAATTCTGATATATACAACAACATGGATGCATCTTTAAGACATCACCTTGAGTGAAATAAGTCAGATACAGGAGGAGAAATAGTGTATAATCTCAGTGATATGAAATAATTAGTATAAGAAAATTCTTAGAGTCAGAGACTGGAATATGGGTTACCAGGGATTGGTGTTGAGATAGGGAATGGGGAGATAATTCTTAGATTTTATAGTGTTTCTATTTGTGGTGATAAAACATTTTGGTAATGTATGCTGAAGATGGTAACAAAATTTTTAAAACATAATTAACATTATTAAATTGTATATTTAAATGTGGTTAAAGAGGAAATTTTAGGTAGTATATATGTTGCTAAAATAAAAATTTTAAATAAAAAAGAAAAGGATTGTACAACACAAACATGGAGCCACAATATAAACCATGGAAAATAGTCAGTAGTACAATTATAATGTCATGCTTTCATCAGTTGTAATAAATGTACCATACTAATGCAATGTGTTAAAAATGGAGGTGGTGGATTATGGGAGCTATGTATTTTACATGAATTATCACTCATCGTACAACTTCTCTGAGAAAGCATAGTAAATGAAAAAAACAAAATGCCAGCTGGTGTTTTGTAGGCTCTTTTGAAGATTGTTTTTTATCTTCCCTTTTTTTCCTTAGGGACACTATCCCCCTTGGCTTTTCCTTTAGAGAAGCATTCATTCATTTTAAATAATTTACAACTAGTAAATATTTCCCAAGTGTCAAAGTAATAATTTTAGGTATGATAATTTTTGTGAAGATTTGCTGGATGAAGTAAGAGGTACACATGTATTATCTCATAAATTATTTGGTAAAAACACAAGAGTTTGTTAGAAATGTTTTCTGCCCAAAGCATAGATACTATGTTCAGATATATGTGATAGTGAAGAAAAACAAGTTACTAAAACATTCATACTTCAGTTCTCTACTTTGAATTAACCTGAGATATCCTTTTATATTAATTTTCCTGCTTAAAAAATTAAATATTGTTTTTCAATTAGTATGTTCACCATTCATTATGGCTGATTCTTGCTTATGTTCTCTAAAGGAAAAAAAAATACCACCATATAATGCAAGAGGTAAGTACATATTGTTGTTGCTTTTCTTTTAAAATTATAGAAAAATTGCAAATACCAAGAAAGTTTGAAGAAAAATAAGAGTGAATTAAAGTTTAAATTTTATTACTTCTATTCAAGTAAAACATTAATCATTTCTCATTTTCTGTTTTATGAATCCAAAAATACAAGAGTATAATACTTCATTTATGCACTTGCACCTTTATTTCAAATACTTTGGTGGTTTAAACTAGACATGGCACCATATAAACGTGAAGGAATGACAATTACACATGCCTCTCAAGAAAATGAGGACTCACACAACTCTAAATGTTAAAGATAACAAGGTAAGAAGATATTTTTCCTGGATAATTGGCTTTGCTTTTTAAATATGTGATTAAAAATATAAAATATTTCTTCTTGGAAGTGCTGATTCTGATCAGCACACCTGAACAATGATAAGACATTGAGAACTACTGATTGCCAGTTTGCACTGGTTGCAGAATTAATTCTGATTCTAGATTTACAAATTACTCTGATACTCAAAATAAAGCCACAAATGTTCAATATATTTTTCAGAATGAGGTAGAGTTAAGAACAAGGACATATTAGGGAAAAAAAGCAATACTCAATTAAGATGAAATCAAGGAATAAAAGACTTGATTTATCTATAATTCTCTTAGGTATACCCTTTCCACCAAAGACCTGGAGTTATTCTTTGAAGAATTAGTAGAAGAGGAGAAGAAATGTAGTAATAGGTATGAAAAATGAGCAAACATTACTAAGGCAATGTATTGTTTTAATCTAAAGAATAAATGATTCCTAAATTCATATCGCAGAGAAAGATATAAACACATACACAGAAAAAATATTAGACATTCAATATTTTTTTAAAAAAATAAAAAATTTCCAAAATAGACAAATTGAAAGGCAAAATTTAATCATTTAAAAAATGGACTTTAAATATTTGAATTTAAAATAAAGAAGGCATTATTTATGACATAATTTAGTTAATTTTTTTTCTGTTAGTGCTTATTTTCAATGTTTTGAAACAGTTTACTTTCCAAATTGTCGAGTTTTGCTCAAATTATGAGGGTAATAATCTGCTGCTGATGTAAAAGTCAATCAACTGCATCACTAATTTTTTTAAGTTAAAATCATGACTCTAAAATATCTAACCAATCAGTTTTCTCAAATCATTTATAGTTTTTGCAATTATTCATTTCTCTTTGATAGAATATTGTTAAGAATGACTTCATTTTATTAAATATATAAATGCATTATTATTTAATATCACTGAAAAAATCATAATCATGATTACTTTTATATACATTTTCAGAAATCAAACTTATGTGCATCATATTTAGACATTTATAAAAATAGAAAAAATTTATAGACTCTGCTTTGGGTTTGTATCTAAAATATATTTAGAAGATTTTTTCAGAAAATACATATATTTCAATGTCTTCACTTCAAAATGTATCATCTGAATTTGAATTGATTTAAAGAATGTCTTATTTTGAGATCTTTAGATTATTTTTTATTTTTATCTCTTTTAAATAATGTGATATATAGCTATATGGGTATATAATATTTTGAGGAAGCTAAATTTGATCATTTTTAATTCCAACTTTTCCCTCTTTTGAAAACACTATCATATATTTACTGATATATTTTACTTGTTTACTGAACTTGCTTATTGTTGTAAATGTTTAAGTTTATTATTTTGGCTATTCCAAGGGACAAATCAGATCAGTAGAAAGTAAATCTATTTTACATACCATTCAAGCATTATGTGAATTTTATAAGATATCTATATAAACTGGTTTAGTTGATTAGAGATTTGAGAATAAGGCTGAAAAATAGTGGTATAGGTCAGCAGCCTTGTAAAGTATGAATTTTAGTGAAAAATTGTTTGGATTTAGTCAGTAAATTATCAATGACTGTTTACATAATCATGCTATTCTTAGATACCTTAACATTGTTTTAATTAAGAAATATATATTGAATGATAAATTATAAAGTGACATTCTCTAAAATATTGCTTTTCCCATTTAAACTATTAATAGGATAAAATAAAGTAAAATCATTACTAATTTTGTACCATCATTGCATCATTTAAGTGAAAAAACTACTTGGTCTGCAACACACATACTTTTATTGCAGTGTTAGCAACATAATAGCTTTTCATATAAAGTTGAAATGGAAATACATTGAAACATGTTCAGTATTGTAAAATTTATTCTTCTGGAAGATGCAGTTACTGAAAATGTTTTGGCATCCATGAGGAGAATTTTCTGTCTTTATTATCAGTAGATAATTTGGAAGTTGAAAAAGACTACATTGGGGATATAAATATAGTTTGCATTAGTATGAAGTCTACGGTTTAGAAATTAATTGCATTATGGACTACATGTTCATGGAGGATTTGGATCACAGAAGGGTTATAATGGGTACTGCAGGGGATTATTGGTGGGGGGTGTCTGGGAGGGGGGTTTCATGGGAATTAGTTCATCCAAATAGACATGAAAGATATACAAAATCGTTCAAAAGATCAAAAGATGGGGCATGGTCACGATGGGTGGACAATCACACAACATATGAGGGAATTTGAATTCCTAGCGTGGAGAGCTCTGCCACAATCTCCAAGGGAGCAGCAATAGTCCTCTGAGGGCAGGGACATTGTCTGTCAAAAGAGGACGACCCACTGATGTGTTCTTTTTATTGATGACTACCCTTTTGAGTTTTTGCTCTTATAACTGAGACTTAGCCTGCAGTTGTGGGGTGCCTAAGGGTTGCCACCTGGGAGCCTCCTTGTTGCTCAAATGTGGCCTCTCTCTAAGCCAAACTCAGCATATGATTGCATTACCTTCCCCCCAACATGGGATATGACTCCCAGGGATGAGCCTCCCTGGCAATGAGGGATTAATACCAAGTGCCAACTGGCAACACAACTGGAAAAAGACCTTGAATTAAAGGGGGAAAAGGTAAAGACAAATGGGTTCAAGTGGCTAAGAGACTTCAAAGAGAGTTAGGAGGTCACCCCAGAGGTGACTCTTACGCACACCTCAGTAGGAGCTCATAGAACATCTAAGTGCCCATTACCCCACATGGAGGGGCTCCTGAGAGCTCTGGAGACACCCAGGTCCTATATAAGAGGGGATAGCCCCAGAGACTGACGCCTATCAGTGGGCTCTATTTTGGAATCTGTGCTCCTGAGAGTGACAGAATTGGACTCAAATAAGTCCTCCCTGCACATGGTTCATCAGTCCCTTCTATTCAAACCTATATGTGATGCTGAAGTTCTTAGGTATACTTCCAGAGACTGGAGCCTCTGGCCTACCTATATGCCAGGTGTGCATGGAATCTTGGTGGAGCTGCAACTCCTACCCTACAGCTCAATGGACTCATCCAAGTCACCTGGTGAGGAGACAACGATGGGCAATGGCCAGCCCAGGGAATGGAGAGGGCCTGCATCTGCAGGCAGCATTATCCCACCCACCATATCCATGGGATATAAACCCTCTCTCACTTGGAGGTGGAGTGGACATCACCATCCCAGTCCCCTCAGGATTGGGGGAAGAACTATGGACTAGAATGGACTTGATGGTATTCTGTTTTTCACATATGGTGATTCTAGCAATGGAAGAAATTATAACAATGAGGTGGAGCCAGTGGCCACTAGACACTTTTGGGGCAGGGAGGGGATGAGCAGTTGAAGTACAGGGGCTTCTTTGGGATTTGGAGGTTGTCCTGAGTACCTTTGTGGCAACGGATGTAGGCCATTTTAAAATAGCACATACCACTAAGAACTGTGTGGGAGATAGTGTTGTTTACGGGGTGAACTGTGGTCTATGGTTGGTGGCAAGACTCCAGGATGTGTAAGTCCATTGAGGGTGGTGGGCCACACTTGTGGGAGATGTTTGTGTGGGATGTGGTTAGGTGTGGGAGGTTGGCAACATGGGAATCCCAGTGGGTTCCGTGTAATATTTTGGGTATCTAAGCACCTCTTAAAATATATTTATATATATACATAAATAACATTTTTGTACGCAAATGCACATATATGTATTTACATTTATATATCATTTTGTAAATGTTGGTATGTATTGTGAAAATTTTGATTTTTACCCACAATAAAAAAAAATAAAAAATAAATAAATAAAAGTAATTAATTGCAGGTCTTAATTTACCAAACTGGCCATTTTTATTTTGACAAAATTAATAATTTAGAACAAGTGAATTGTGTTTAAATCCTAAACCAAGCTCTCTTATCTAATTTATTTAACAGGTGACCAAATCCGGAATTAGTAACAATTAACTGGAAGTTTACAAATAAGGGGGACAATCAAGTAACATGGGTTTTAGAGGTCAAATTCTAAAATTGAATTTACCTTCAAGGTTCATTTAAATTCATAGTTAAAAGGTCTTCCCGTTGCATAGTTCTTGATCATATCATCAAATAACATGGAGGGTTACATTATAAGTGTGTATGTTTCTGATTATGAATTTTAAAATATCTTTTCCTGGAGATAAGGTTACTTGTGTAGTTTCTGATTTTGTAGTCTTTTATTTATAGAATTTAATTGAAATTACAAAAGTGAAATGAAGAACCATACCAAGCAGATAGAATTTATCTTACTAGGACTGACAAATAACTCTCAATTACAGATGGTAATTTTCTTATTTCTATTTCTAAATTACTTGTTGAGCATGACAGGGAACTTAACCATCATCACCCTCACTCTGTTGGATTCCCATCTAAAGACACCAATGTATTTCTTTCTTTGTAATTTTTCTTTCCTAGAAACCTCATTCACAACTGTTTGCATCCCCAGATTCCTAATCACCATTGTGACCAGGGAAAAGACCATTTCCTATAGTGGTTGTATGTCTCAGTTGTTTTTTACATCTTTTGGGGTGTACAGAATTTTACCTTCTGGCTGCTATGTCCTGTGAATGCTATGTTGCCATCTGCGAACCTCTGCATTATCCATCCATCATGAGCAGAAGAATTTGTCACCAGCTTGCACTCAGCTCCTGGGTAACTAGCTTCCTGGTCATTTTCCCTCTACTGATTTTGGGTCTTAACCTGGATTTCTGTGCTTCAAATACTATTGATCATTTTATTTGTGAAGTTTCTCCTATCCTACAACTTTCTTGCTCAGACACACGTGTACTAGAATTGATTGCATTTTTATTAGCTGTGATGACCCTTATAGTCACATTGTCATTAGTAATCCTATCTTACTTCTATTTCATCAAGACAATTCTAAAATTCCCTCCAGTTCAACAAAAGAAAAAAGCATTTTCCACGTGATCGTCTCACATGATAGTTGTCTCCATCACTTATGGAAGTTGTATCTTCATCTACATAAAGCCATCAGCAAATGAGAGAGTTACTTTAAGTAAAGGAGTAACTGGGCTCAATACTTCAGTTGCAACTTTTTTGAATCCATTCATTTATACTCTGAGGAACAAGCAAGTTAAAAAGGCCCTGTAAATTGTATTCTAAAAGGCATTTTCTGTTTCAGAAAAATAAGACTATTTATTGAAATACCTAACATGGAAACATAAAAAAAAATTGAACAAAAATTAATTTGACAGTTCTAGTTTAAGAATTCATATGTAATAAACTCTATAGCTCATTTAAGCTACCCTGAGCTTAGAAACTATTTCCATTCTATCCTTTCTGAGATTAACTTTCTGTTACTCCATATGAAAGTCTTTCTGTGTTTGAAATCAAAAATTACAAAATTATTTCCTCTATGGAAGATGTTTTAAGTTAAAATTAATAAAGGGTTTTGATTGTATTATAGAATATAAATATTTGTAGAGCACAGAAGTTTTAAATAAATAATTTAAATAATTGTATGTTGTATTATTTAAAGTCATATTCCTGAAAAGCATCAGGTAAATTGAATTTTGTCATCTTTATATATGCTTAAAATCTTTCAAGAAAACTTGCTCCTTAAAAGAATAATGTAGAGGTTAATTTTGTAGAGTAAGTATTTATAATGACAATTGTCAACATAAGGAAACTTAATTTTCTTTGAACATAAATCAATTATTTAATTTGTGTGAATTTATTTTAATATTTGTATTGGCCTTACTTTCATAATTGAAATAGAAAATATATTGATTTAATACTCCTGTAGTTGATTTTACAAACAAATATTTTTTTTCAAGAAGACATAAAACAAGTTTAATTTCTTGGATATACCTATGAATATATTGCATAAATGAGAATATATGATGAATTTTATGACTGTCTTATAATTATCACTTTTTCATTATGTATATTTTTTTTATTGTGGATAAAAATCAAAATTTTCACAATACATACCAACATTTGCAAAATGATATATAAATATATATGCATATATGTATTTTTAAATAGTAAGTATTGTATATCAATGTTTTTAATTTAAATAAATGGCTTGTTTTAATATTAAATCGTGATTCATTTCCTCTAAAGTAATGGTATTAAGTTACTTTTGCTTTTTATTCCCAATTGTCAGCAGTTATAACACATAGATTCTATAATTTTTATTTGTCCTGTGGATTGTGTGGTTATGTGATTATACCACTCTATTTAGTAGGGTGGTGCTGATTAAGTTATCAGCAAAAGAATATTTTCCATTGTTATTTGTGGTATTAATTTTGTTTGTTTGTTTTTCATTACAGATAGTATAGATTTATCCAGTAAATATTCTAAATATTTGCCTCTTGGTGGACTCTTTGTTCTTCAAGATAAATTATAAGAATTGAAGGGTTCTCAGGAAGATAAATGCAAAGTTAAAAAGAAATATTATTTCTCAGATATTAAAACAATGGTTGTTGCTGCCAGTCTGCCTGGAATAACTTGAAGAGCTAAATATAAAAGTTATTGTGCTAGATAAACCTACAGTATATTTCATTACCTCTATATCATTATTGAATAAGAAATAAAGCAAAATGTTCTGTCCTCCAGCATCACCTCTAAGGCAGGTAGCGATTTCCTAAATGATTTCAGTACAGCAAACTCCCCTATCCGACATAAACTTACAATAATATTGACATTCCATTCAAGAAGATGTGGGGCCAAAGTTTCATTCTCTTGCCTATAGTGTATAGATGTCTCTAGAGTCCTCAGGACCCCAGGTGTGTGAGGCACTGTTTACTGTGGCAATCAATGAGCTCCTACGCATAAGTGTAACATCTGGAATGACCTCCTGACTTACTTTGAAATCTCTCTTAGCCATTTAAAAAACTCATTTGGATATGGATTTCCAGTTTGTACCCACACAATGAATGGGAAGGTATTGGACTCCCATTCTGAAGAGTCCAGGTATATTCTCAAAGAAGGGCAGGAGCCTCTCAAGAGCATAGGCACTGCCTAATAAGAGAGGACAGATCAGTATGTCAAGCCCTCAATGTTTTTGAAAGTAAGTATGAATCTTGTTCTTCAAGGAGTGAAACTTGGTGGTTGCTGTGGGTCCCGAGGAGAGGGGAAGGGAGGAAGAGACTAGATGGAACATGGGGCATTTTGAGGGCATTGGAATTGTTCTACATGACCTTAAAATGATGGATACAGTCATATTAAATTTCATCAAAATTTATAAAAGTGTATGGTCCAAAATGTAAACCATAATGTACATCATTGAGCTTGGTTTGTAGCCATGCATCAATATTTGTACACCAATTGTAACAAATGTACCATCCACATGTAAAATTAGTAGTGGAAAGGGGAAAAAGGGGAAGATATTGGGTATATATCCCCTATATTCTGTACCTGACTTTTTGTTAACTAAAGCTTCTTTGGAGATAAAATTAAAAAAAAAAGACACTGGGGGAATAAATTGAAGAAAATGTCACTGTACATACAAAACAATAGATCTTACAGTGATAAAAGGCATAATTTCAATTATTTTTTAATTTTTTTTATTATTTCCAAAAAATTTTTGATTTTTTGTATTTTATTTGTTACTATTAAAACTATCATTATTATTTCATTTTCTGATAAATTGTATTTGGGAGTTTTGTAGGCTTCATTTTGGAAGAAGTTTTAGAACACAGAAGGGTTACAACTATGGCAGGGAAATAGCATTGTTTCAGGGTGTCAGTGATAGGGGATGCATGGGAGAAGGTCCACCTGGAGCATATCTATAAGACATATGAATGAGTTCAAGTGTTTATGGAGTGTTGTCATGGTGGGTGGAGATCCAGACAATAGCCAAAAGAATATCAAATTCCTGTCTTGAGGAGCTCTGCCACATTCTCTAATGGGACAGCAATAATCCCCTGAGTACAGGGGCAGTGATTATTGAAGGAGGAAGGACCCTTGATGGGTCCTTGATATTGATGACTATACTTATGAACCTTTTCTTTTGAAACTGAAACTCAGCCTAGTATTATAATTTGCCTAACAGTTACCTCCCGAGAGTCTCCTTTTTGCTCAAATGTGGCCTCTCTCTAAGCCAAACTCAGCGTATAAATGCATTACCTTTCCCTGACATGGGACATGACTCCCAGGGATGAGCCTCCCTGGCACTGAGGGATTACTACCAAGCACCAATGAGCAATGCAAATGAAAAAAGATGTTGACCAAAATTGGGAAAGAGTAAAGACAACTGAGTTTATATGGCTAAAAGACTTCAACATTTATGCATGTCTTAGCAAGATCTCATTTGACTGCCACAGTAAATATTGCCTCAAATAGCTGGGCTCCTGAGTGCTCTGGAGACATCCAGACACTATAGGCAGGGATGACAGCTTGATAATTTGGTAAACTGTAAGAGGGCCCTACTTTGGCTTTATGCTCCACAGTATAAAGAGTTGGACTCAGTTGTGGTTTGCCTACACATGGCTCTTCTGTCCCTTCTATTTTAACCTATAGTTAGTACTAGAGTTAATAGGTGTATGTCCAAGAGACTTAAATCTTTGGGCTTTCCATGAGCTAGTTGGTCCCTGAATCTCAACAGAGTTGCAACACCTACTCTCCAGTTTATTGTACTCACCCAGGACAACTAACAAGGAGATGATGAGGGATAATGACCATCCCAAGGAACAGAGAGAGTCTACAATGGCAAGCAAGATAGTACCATTCATCTGCCCCATGGGATATAAGCCCCCCTCTAAATTAGAGGCAGAGTAGGCAATACCATCCCAGAAGCCTCAGGATTGACAAATGAATGATGGACTAGAGTAAAATTACTGTTATTCTACTATAGACTTATTGTGATTCTAGCAATGGAAGAACTTTTATCAATGATATAGTTGCAGTGGCCACTAGAGGCTCTGAGGGATGGGAGAGGGAAAAATAGTTGTAATATGGAATATTTACATCTCTAGGGCATATATTTAATGAGTATAGTATTAATTATAGATTCAAATATATAAGACAGAAGAATCATGTGTAAAGAATTTGTAAATGAGCCTAACTATGTTACATTGGAGAGCATATATTCCAAAGTCAAACCCACTGAAAGAGTGCTGAATTCCTGAGATTATGTGCCCTCCCTATACTGTCTAGATGTCTCTAGAGCCCTCAGGAGCCCCACTGTTTGAGGCTCCTGTGGCAGTCAATGTGATACTACTGAGTCGTGCACAAGCATAACCCCTGGAATGACCTCCTGACATACTTTGATATCTTTTACATAAAAACTCATTTGTATTTAATATTTTACCTTTTTGGTCAAAGTCTTTTTCAAAATACATTGCTAGATGGCCTTTGGTAATAATCCCTTGGTGCCAGGCCCCTGGGAGTCACGTCCCACACAGGGGGAAAGCTAATGTGTTCATATGCTGTATTTGGCTTAGAAAGGGGCCACATTTGAGCAATGAGGGGGCTCTCAAGAGATAACTTTTAGGCAATATATAATACTAGGCTAAGTTTAAAGTTCACAAGAACAAGGTTCATAAGTACAACCATCAATACCAAGGTCCTGGCATAATGTTCTGTCCTCTTTTGCTAAGCATTATCCATGTACTCAGGAGATTCTTGCCACTCTATTAGAGAATGCCGCAGTACTTACCAGCCAATTCAGGAATTCAGCACCCTGTTAGTCAGCCTTACTTTGGAATATATGCTCCCCAATTTAACAGAATTAGACTCATTTATAATTTCCCTATACATGGCTTGTCTGACCATTTTATTTTAACCTAAAATTAGCATTATACTCATTAAGTTATGTTCCAGAGATGTAAATCTTCAGTCTGTTCAAATGCTGGTTGAGCCCTGAATCACAGCAGGGCTGCAACACCCACTCTCCAGTTAGTGTGACTCACCCAGGACAACTAAAAAAAAGATGATGATGGGCAAAGCCCATTCAAAAAAGCAGAAAGTGTCCCAAACTGCAAGCCAGACAGTTCTATCCATCGGCCCCATTTGATCTAAGCTCCCTCTCAACCAGAAATAGAGTGGGCATCCATTCCAAAATCTTCAACATAAGGGTGGAATGCAATTATGGACTAAAGTAGACTTATTATTATTCTAGTAATGGAAGAACTTGTGTCATCGATACAAAGGCCATGGACACTAGAGGCTCTGAGCAGAGGGATAGGGAAGAATGGGTGCAGCATGGGTCATTTTGGGGACATTGGAATTGTCCTGCATGACATTGCAATGATGGATATAGGCCATTATATATTTTGTCAAAACCTATATAACAGTGCAGTGTAAAGTGTAAACTGTAATGTAAGCTGTAGACCTTGGTTAGTAGCAATGTTTTAATATGTGTTCATTAATTTTAACAAATGTGCCACACTAATGAAATGAAAAATGTTAATAATGGATGAAAGTGGGGGAGCAGGAGGAGGTATGGTATATGGGAATCCCTTATACTTTTGATGTGACATTTATGTAATCTAAAGCTCCTTTCAAAAAAAAAACAAATAAAAAATGCAAATAAAAACCAATAAAAATTTTCAATCTCTTGAATTTCAGCAGCAGGTAGTAATTTCTCCAACCAGTAAAGTATAGCAGAAAAGGTGCTATGTGATCTTAAGTTTCCTCTCTAACTCTCTATTTGGTGAAATTTGACTTTGGAACCCAACAACCTTGACCTGAAAATGCCTAAAGTGGTCCCATGAAGAGACTTCATGGATGTCCACATATATAAAGAAATAAGGTTATAAAGTGTCAGATTTAACTTCCAGACAAGTGAGCAGTGATATCTTCAGGGGTTCCCAGCCCTCAGTCTTTAAGACTTCCATGTGAAGCTTCACACATAATGGAGCAGAAAGGATCTGCTGTACTTTCTGAATAAATTCCTTATAACAGAATTTGTGAGTCTAGCAAATGGTTGCTATAGGCAAAAAAAAAAAAAAAAAAAAAAAAAAAGAGGTAAATTTTAAAGCAGCCATATTAATTGGAATAATAGGCAACAGTTACCAGATGCCATTTCTCTTTATCTTGTCCATAGGAATTCCATGTATTACTGTTTTATCATGGTGGTGTGGAGGTCTCCTTAGATAAAGGTGCTTACAATTGACCACAGTTTTTCTATAAATATCAAAAGTAACTCACAACTCAAAGGAGAAGCTTGCAAATGATGTGTGACTCTTGACAGTAAACAGGGATGCAGGTTCCATCAATATATTAATTTGTCAAAACCAACCACATTAATTCATAATATTTGTGCATTTCTTCAGATGTAAATTCTATGTAAAATTGTAAACAATAATTGAATTCTGCTTGCTAGCATCACTTTAAGCAGTGATATGTGTTATCAACTCATAGCTGTTTTGTGCATATTCTAGACTTATGCAAATGAGACATTGAAGAACATGACATCCTAGTTTCTCCCTGTAGGAGAAAGAAATTACAAATATGAAAAGGAGAAATTCTATTCATTACCTTGTAGCGTGTTGAATTGGAATTGGAGTTATGAGTATGAATGTATTATATGTATATACATTTACATTTATATTACATATATATTTTATATATTTACATTGCATATATATTATATATATTTACATTATATATATATATTTGTAATTGGGGATTGAATCATGTCCACCACAAAGACATAGTCAAGTTCTAACCTCTGGACCAAGGTGTTGTGAAACCATTTTGTAAATAGGACTTTTGAAGAGCCTATTACAATGAGGCCAAATTGAATCATGGTTGGCCTTAAAACTATAAAACTGGTGTTCTTAAAGGCAAAAGAAATTTGGACACAGAATAGACACCACAGGAGGCAACAGCAACAGACAGATCACCACATCACAGGGGCAGAGATTAATTGCAAAATGTTCCTACCAGAATGCTACAGACTTCAAATACAGCATGGCCTGCAAATAGTTTGATTTTGGATTTCTGTCTTCCAAATTATGAGCTAATAAATTCCTGTTCAAGTCGATCTGTCTGTAATATTTGTTATGACTTCCCTCACAAACTAAGTAAATATAACAGTAATATTTTAATAATTTGACAGCAATGACAAAGAAAGTTACATATCAATGTTAGGGAACAATAATGGAGGTGTGGAAGGGAGTTTGGGACTTTTCCTTTTGGAGTAATGAAAACCTCCTGAGATGGACTGAGCTCATGTCAACACATGTCTGTGATGAAATTGAGAACCACTGAGGGTACACTTTGGATGGATTGTACCGGGGAAGGGACTGAGTAAAACAGTGAACCACATAGTGAATGATGGACTATTGTTAACAGTGTACAATACTAATACATGGTATTAATAATAGGATGGATTTGGGGAATAATATACCAAATATAAGCTATGGACTATAGATAGCAGTGATATTATGACGATGTTCATTTTTAATTGCAACAAATGTGTCACAACAATGTAAGGTGTTGGTGGTGAGGCAATGTATGGGAATCCTGTGTGACATGCGTAAGTGTTTTGTAAACTCACAAACTTCTCAAATAAAAAAAAATCAGTTTACCAATTTTGATTGGTATTACATTGAATCAAAATGCCAGTTTGGGTAGAAATGATATCTTAATGAAATTTAGTCTTCTATTCCATGAACACAGAATGTCCTTTAATTGTTTAGCTCTTTTTAAAATTTCTTTTAGTACTGTTTTGTAGTTTATCGAGTACAGGTCCTTTACATCCTTGGTTAAATTAATTACTAGATATCTGATTCTTTTTTTTTTTTTTCCTATTGTAAATGGAATTTTTTCTTGATTTCCTCCTCGGATTTTTCATTACTAGTGTATAAAACACTACCGATTTTTGCATGTTTGTCTTGTATCCTGCCACTTTGTAGAACACATTCATTATATCTAGTAGCATTGTCTTAGATATTTCAGGATTTTCTAAATATAGGATCACATCATCTGGGAATAGTGAAAGTTTTGCTTATTCTTCTCCAATTTGGATGCCTTTTATTTCTTTTTCTTCCCTAATTGCTCTTGGTAGAACTTCTAGCACAATGTTGAAAAACAGTGGTGACCGTAGGCGTCCTTATCTTGTTTCCAATCTTAGAGGGAGAGCTTTCAACTTTTCCCTATGTACAATGTTGGCTGTTAGTGTTTTATATATGCCCTGTATCATTTTAAGTAGTTTTCATTATCTTCCGATCTTTTTTTTTTTTTTTAGTTGAATCTTTTGAAATTTATTGAGACTTGTTTTAGGGCCCAGTATATGGTATGTTTTTTTTTAAATTAAATTTTTTAAAAAAACTTTAGATTACATAAATGTTACATAAACAATATAGGGGATTTCCACATGTCCCACCCTCTCCCCCTCCCATACCTTCCCACATTAACAATATCCTTCATTACTGTGGTACATTTGTTACATACTGAAGCATCGCCATCAACCATGGAGTATAGTTTACATTATAGTTTACACTCTGTATTGCACAATTTTGTAGGTTATAACAAAAATATATAATGGCCTGGATTTTATCAGATGCATTTTCTGTGTCAATCAAGATGATCATCTGTTATTTTCTTCTTGGTTTTGTTGATGTGATGTATTCAATTATTTGATTTTCTTGTGTTGAACCACCCTTGTATAAAAGAATAAAACCCATTTGATTGTGGTGTGTAATTCTTTTAACATGCTGTTGGATTCGATTTGCACGGATTTTTGTTGAGAATTTTTGCATCTCTATTCAGTAGAGAGATTGGTCTATAGTTTTCAATTTTTGAAGTATTTTATCTGGCTTTGGTATTAGGGCGCTTTTGGCTTCATAAAATGAGTAATTTTCCTTTCTTTTCAAACCTTTGGAAAATTATAAGGAGGATTGTTATTAATTCTTCTAGAAATGCTTGGTAGACTTCACCTGTGAAGCCATCTGGCCCTGGACTTTTCATTTTAGGAAGAGTTTTGATGACTGATTCAATCTGTTTACTTGTGATTGGTTTGTTATTGTCTTCTATTTCTTCTAGAGTTAATATAGGTTTCTGTGTGTTTCTAGGGATTTGTCCATTTCATTTACATTGTCTAATTTGTTGGCATATAACTTTTAATAATATCCCCTTATGGTCCTTTATATTTCTGTGGTGTTAGTAGTAATGCCCTCCCTTTTATTCATGATTTTATTTGCGATTTTCTCTTTTTTTTTTTTGTAGTCTAGCTAAGAGTTTATCAATTATATTGATCTTCTCAAAGAATCATCTTTTGATTTTTTTGATTCTCTCTATTGATTTTTTGTTCTCAGTTTCATTTATTTTTGCTCCAAGTTTTGTTATTTTTTTCTTTCTGCTTAATTTTGGTTTAGTTTTTTGTTTTCTTTTCCTAGATCCTCCAGGTTTTCAGTGAGATCTTGATTATAGCTTTCTTTCTTTTCAGTATAGGCCTTTAAGGGTATAAATTTCCATCTTAACCCTGCCTTTGCTGCATAAGTCTTAAGTTGTGCTCCTGTTCTCATTTGCCTTGAGATATTTACTAATTTCTCTTGCAATTTTTTCTTTGACACACCGATTGTTTGACTGTGTTGCTTAGATTCTAAGTATTTGTGAATTTTTCCCTTTCCCATGTGTAATTGATGTCCAGCTTCATTCCATTATGATCAGAGAAGGTGCTTTTTATATTTTCAACCTTCTTCTAGTTATTGACATTTGCTTTGTGACCTAACATGTGTCTCACCTGGACAAATATCCATGAGTATTTAGGAAGACTGTATAACCTGCTGATTTGGGGTGTGATGTTCTGTGTATGGCTGTTACACCTAGCTCCTTTATCAAATTGTTAAAGTTCTCTGTTTTCCTTGTTGACCCTCTGTCTAGCTTTTCTATCTGTTGATGTGAGTGGGGTATTGAAGTCTCCAACTCTTACTGTAGACATGTCCATTTCTCCTTCTACCTTTGCCAGAATTTGCCTCATTTATTTTGGGATACCCTGGTTAGGTGCATAGATATTTATAATTGTTATTTAGTCCTGGTATATTGGCCTTTTTATTAATAGATAATGGCCATCTGTCTCCCTCATAACATTTTTGCATCTAAAGTTTGTTTCATCTGATATTAGTATAGCTACTCTTGCTCTTTTTTGGTTATGGCTTGCAAGAAATATCTTTTCCATTCTTTCAATTTCAGCCTCTCTGTTACTTTCAGGTCTAAGGTAAATCTCTTGCAGACAGCATATGGATGGTTTGTAGTTTTTTTATCCACTCTGTCAGCCTGTCTCTTTTGATTGGGGAGTTTAATCCATTAACATTCAATTCTTTTACTGTAAAGGCATTGCCTACTTTGACCATTTTATCCTTTGGTTTTCATATATCACACCCTATTTTTGTCTGTCCTTTTACCCTTTTGGGTACCCTTTCTGATTATCTTCATGTCTACGCACTCCTCCAAGCCTCTTTATTCTGTCTTTTACTTTCAGGCCACAGATCTCCTTTAGTGATTCTTGTAGGGCTGGCTTCAAAATTGGCAGGGTGAGGATAAATAAAATTTTATCTCATTTTCATTAACAAAACATAACATCTTAAATATGATAGAATAGAATCCATTATGGTATACAGCATCAGTAACATGAATTAAAATGTCTAGTAGACTTTATTTTTTCTTTGACAATGTCAATAAAGCAATGAAATAAAAAGCAAGATATAAGGTAACACATTGATAAACTAAGAGTGTATTATTGCAGACAGAGATAGATCTACTGCTTGCCAGTTTATATACTCCAATTATAGGGCTTTCCTTCACCCTTCCCTGTTTGAAATGAAATATTTGCATTTGAAGTAAAGTTCTTCTCTTATGTAATATTAAAAATAGCTATATCTTATCAGTGATTAGAGGATGTTTCGATTTCTTCAATTCTGATTATTCACAATCTCCTGTTGATATCTCTTTAGCCTTTTGATGTTATCATTATTAAATTGTCTTGGAAAGAATGTCATTTTTGGTTTAACTTT
Source organism: Tolypeutes matacus (assembly GCA_026826555.1). Classification (NCBI taxonomy): domain Eukaryota; kingdom Metazoa; phylum Chordata; class Mammalia; order Cingulata; family Chlamyphoridae; genus Tolypeutes; species Tolypeutes matacus. Next base: position 1,041,667 of record JAKSZT010053893.1, read on the forward strand.
TTAAAATATATATTTGTTGTTGTTTTGTATTTTTAATTTTGATTCTTGGATTTATAATATTAATTCTGATTACTGTATCAGAGGAATAAACTGGAACTATTACTATACAATTTATCTTGTATATAATTTGTACACTTTTAAATATTACTACTTCCCTTCCTTCCATAGAACATTGAAGAAAAGTCTAGATCAGAAGTAGGTATTTGCTTTAATTTCTTAGAAATATATTTCATTATTTCACAATAAAGGAAAACACTATATGTGTATTTAGTATAAAGTGAGTGATTTGATTAAGGTGGCATGTGGATACTGTACTAAAAATCTTTGAGAAGCCTCATCTTTCTCTAGGAAGTACTGTTTTCCCATGGTTTAGTGCATCACAAGTTTATTGAAACTGTTTAAAAATTGAGTTTTTATTTCAAGTAAGTGCTCTTTCCATGTGAACACTTGTTTTGGTTTATTTTTAGGGCAAGAAAAAGAGGGGAAACTGCTATTTCAATTTAATAATTAAGTTCAGTCTACAATGAAGTGTTTGATAATTAGTAATGCTGATATTGAGTTTAAATTCTCAGGAATTAAATGTAAACATCAGTACAGTACTCTTAGTTATCTTATCATAAAGACAATTGTCTTAAGATAAATGACTCACTTTGGTGAAATGTTTGACTTTCAAAACAAAATGTTACAACAATAAACAAATGTAAATTTAAAAGAAATCTCTGAAAAATTTAATCAGACTAAATTCTAGACTGTAAACAATGAAATGAGTCAGAGGACATAGTGAAATAAATAACAGACTTTCTTCTTTCATTTTACTTTGAGTCAACAAATTTTCTACTTTTTGAGAGAAATGCAATCCTCTTTATGGAGAGATCAAAAGCTTGTCTGACTTGCTTGTTTCTCAGTGTGTAAATGAAGGGATTCAGCATGGGAGCAATAGAAGTAGTGAGCATTGAAACTCCTTTATTTATTTATGGTCACCTCTTCCTTTGCTGAAGGCTTGATGTAGATGAAGATGCAGCTTCCATAGGTGATGGGGACCACAATCATGTGAGATGAGCAGGTAGAAAAGGCTTTTTTTTTTTTTTTTGCTGGGCAGAGGGGAATCTTAGAATTGTCCTTATGATGTATGTGTAGGACAGAACCACACACACCAAGGTGATGATGAGTGCAGAGACAGCCATGAGTATAACCATCTGTTCTATTAATCACGTGTCTGTGTATGAGATCTTCAGAAGTGACCTGCATCACAGCTGAAATGATCAATGGCACTGGAGTCACAAAATTTCAGCTGGAGCCGCAGGCTGAGTGGTGGAACAATGATCATCAAGCCAGCCACCCAACAGCAGATGACTAATAAAATACAGACCCTTTTGCTCATGATGGTCTTGTAATGAAGGGGTTTCCAGATGGCCACATAGTGGTCATAGGACATGGCTGCCAAGATATAAAACTGTTGTTCCAAAGAGAATAACAAAAAATATTTGACTTGCATAAGCATTATATGTGATGATATTTTCCCAAGTAGGTAAAGTATACAAGAATCTAGGAATACAGACTGTAGTGAATGAGAGTTCCATGAAGGAGAAGTTTCTGAGAAAAAAGTATATAAGAGTTTCAAGGTGGGGGTCCAGCAATGTGAGTGTGATAATAGTCAGGTTCCCTGTTACACTCAATATGTAAGTGAGAAATAGATAAAAAGAAGAACTTCCATTTGAGGATCCTCTGTCAGTCCCAGCAGGGTAAAGGTTGTAATTGCAGTGTGGCTTCTCATGACTGCTTTTTGACATCCATACCCAATTTGTATATTAAAAAAAAAAATCAAAGAGCATTCATGAGGAGGTAGATGTTCAAAGACTATAGCAAAAAGCCCTGTATATAAAAGCCAAACAATGGGGCATAAATTTAGTTTCTCCTTCTACAACTTAGTCAATATTGCCCCTCTTCCAGTAGCTTTCCTGAATTTTACATGGGGTATGGACAGCAGAGTTGTCTTAAGTATTTATGTTTTTCTGAATTAATGCAATTTATTCTAATATCATCCTTTGCCCCTCAGAATTTAAAAATGTAGTTTAACTCTTGTAATTCATGACATGTATTAGACTGACACAAAAATTAGAAAAAAAGATGATGCCCTTTTATCAGTACTTAAAGTTTGTTTTCTTTTGTCCCTGACAAACCCTGGATATAGGATATATGCAGGTAATTAAGAACAGAAAATCTCTTCCATTGTTAATATCAAAGGGTTGCTTTGAGACTTAGATTCATTTGTCCCGGAAAACAAACCAACAACAGTTAGAACAAAGCACAACACTGAGACCTGAATCTTCCTTTGTCTTTTTATGCATCTCTTTTTATATTCCTTATTCTTTATTCCCAATACTATAGCACAGACAGATAATTTCTTGTTCAAATATTTTAAATACAGTGTGAGAAAATGCATTACATATTTTCAAAAAGGAATATCCTCATATGCTTTCATGTTATCTTTCAGTTAATGAATTGAAGTTTCACTTATTTTCAGTTAATTGACTGATTCTTTTCCCTCAATGCCACTAAATTAAAAATACCTTTAATATCACTAAATATGCTTTTCCAAGCTATGCCTATTTCATTATTTTCAACACCATTGAAAATTCATTATTGTCTCCACTTTCTCATCATATCCCCACTAAATTTAGGCTTCAACCCATTGTTAGCTTACTCTCACTTTCTAACTCTACTGCTTTCCCAAAACGTATAAGGACTTCGTTATTGTTGAAGCCAGCAGCACATTTTAGTTTTTATCGTGTCTGCATTCTCAAAATACTTTTTCCTTAAGATTTAGTCATTCTTCAAATGGTTTCCTTGCCATCATTTGGAATTTCCTCCAAACTATAGAGTTCTCTCTTCACTGTCCTACACAGGCTCTTCTTTCTCTACCCATCTATGAAATATTGGCACTTCCAAATATTCTATCTTCAGAGCTTTTCTTTCTAATATCCTGTTTTTGTTTTTCTTACTCTATACTCTGTAGGGGTCATTTCACCCAGTCAAATGCATCATATCATTGTTTACATGATTGATTACAAAGCCCAGATCTTTTCCACACGAAACCATTACTCAATGTACATCACCAGCTGGATGTTCCACAGACCCTTCACATTCTACCTTCTGAAAGCATGCTCCCCCTGAGCCTTCTCCTCTTCCAGTATTAACTATTTCTTGTTAAAGATTAATCTTTTTGTGTGTGACGTTCAAGGTTCTTCATGGACAGGAGTTTCTATGATTTGCACACCTCATCTGTTCCCTTGCCTCCCCATACTTTAAGTTATACTAAAACTGTCTACTTCTAGTTCTTCATATTTCCTGCATGCTGACCCCTCTGCCCAGGCTAATCCTCCCAGCCTTCTTTGACTGACTAATGCCTCTTTTTTTTTTTTTTTTTTTTTTAAAGATTTTTTTTTTTAATTTATTTATTCATTTATCTCCCCCTTGCTGCTTGTGCTCACTGGGTCAGCTAACCACGCCTTGCAGGCGGGCTTGCCTTCACCAGGAGGCCCCGGGAACCGAACCCAGGGCCTCCCATATGGTAAACGGGAGCCCTACTGATTGAGCCACAGCCGCTTCCCTGACTAATGCCTCTTAGTCCTTCAAAATTCTCCTTAGATACAAATTATTCAGGGAAGTCTCCATTTCACCACCCAAACTATGTGAGATTATGTTCCTTCCTGTGTTTTGTTTCAAGCACCTATTGCTTACTGTATCTTAGACTGGATTGCATAGTATTGCAAATCTTCAATATCCTTATATTTTCCTCCAACATAGATGTTATGCTTTATACATCCTTACATTTCCTTGTCTGGCATATATGGAGAGCTTAGTAACTGTAAGCAGAAGGAATGGAAGAGAGTTATCTGTACACTTAGACTAATCTGTGTTCTTTAATCTTTGTTCTGGTTAATAGGTTCAAAGTTCTTGTTTGCATGTCAGTTTCATACTGTCATTTTGAATGCCTTCTTACTTAAAAGGTCTGAATATTCCCAATTCTAAACTTTGTAAATGTTCCTTTTCTAGTACTGTTTCACTTCTATGACCTAGCCCTTTTCTTATACTTAACATTATAATTTCCCATGTGCTGTTGTTGTTTGTTTCTATTACTTTATCTCGGAACTCTTGCTGGTGTTTAAGATTATTTTTCATTTTGTCCAGACTTTACTATCCAGATACGATTTTCTTAAATCTACATTGTTTTATTTTCTGCTTTCCTTTCTTTTCCAAAGCTTAAATCACCTTCTGGGTTTCTAAAGATTTAGTTACCTTCTAAAAGAGTTTGTGGAGTGTGGTATGTTTTTGTCCAGCTTCACCAACCCAGACCCCATCTCCTGCTTCTGATATCAAATACTGATGTTTTTCATTTAAGGAATTAATCTATATAGTTTGCATTAAAATCAGCAGGAATACACATCTATAATATATAGAGACCCATTCCAGAAGTTCAAGAATATTCTAACATTCTTGGGGCCTTTGGGTCATTAGGGTCACTAAAATATAAAATCTAAGAACATGGACATTGTTCTAGTTATATCTTCTGTGACTGCAGAAACTATGCCTGGCATGCCAATAATTTTTAAATGAATGGATCCTTGTACCTTATATATAATTTCTAACTCAATTTGTACTTTAATCTTTAAAAAAGTGGAGAAGGATTCAGATAATACTGATAGCGAAAAGGTTCAGACTGCAACCTAAGGGAGATTAGAATTGCTGCCAAATCCTCTTCCTGTACTGAAGATAGAATATTTTTCTTCTTTCTTTAAATAATTTACACCACTATCTGAATTCTTAAATCCATTTCTCTCATATCCACTCTCCTAGACCATTTGCCAACATAATCTGGATCTAATTAATTAATTAACCTTTTCATATTCATGGTATAAATTCTACCCTTTTCTTTATGTGCTTACTAAAAGATTCACTTAAATGTCCAGTTCTCTGTGCTGTCAAATGAATAATATTTTTTAAAAGAAGCAAATACTTAAATGTAAAGAGAAATAATAAAGCTGCCTTTTGTAAGGGAAAAATTAATGTCACTACGTTTCTATGGCCTGGGACTGTTATGAATTCATTAAAAAAAACCCACTGTGCTATTCAACTTTTAATTGCTTTTCCAGTAGCACTCCTGTTTCCTCCATCTCCTTGTCCATCAACCTACTCCAAATAGAATGGCCTAACCAGTTCTTACACAGTATAGAATGTCATTCTGCAATATAGAACATCAATGTAGACCATCATTCTACAGTAGCTGTAGACAGCTACTTACATCAAAAAACAAGGGACTGGTTTAAGCATCATCTCTTCTCTCATGATTCTGCTATCCCACCCAGGAGATATGATTCATGGTTAAGATTCTTTGTTGTAGAACCAAAGGCACGAGGTTGTAATCAGACACACTCATAAAAGAATTCTGACTACACAGCTTTCTGACAACCAATGTTACAAAAAGATGACCCTGATCCTGATATTCTCTAAGACAAATAATGAAAACAAATAAAATTAATTTGCAGAGTTGCTGGGAGGTTTATAAATAATATATACAAAAAAACCTGCAACAATTCCTAAGTAAACTGTAAATTTTATCATTATTAACAGACGATGGCACCTTCTTCTGAACAGCATTCTATCATATCCCCACAGCACTGAGGGCAGCCGGCAACTTGTGGACAGGCTATTGGTGAATCACAAATGCAAATATTAGCACAACAATATCATTCAGAAAGAATATTAGACCATCAATTCTGAGTGTCTTAAAGACAAAATTTACCTACTTAATAATTTGTCCTATAGTCGGTTTTCTTTATACTTTTTTTTTTATTATTATGGGTAAAAATCAAATTTCTCACAATACATACAAACATTTGCAAAATGATATATAAATATATATGCATATATGTGTATTTGCTTACAAAAATGTTGTTTATATATATATATATACATATATTTTAAGAGGTGCTTAGATTACCCAAAATATTACACGGAACCCACTGGGATTCCCATGTTGCCCACCTCCCACACCTCCCATCACATCCCACACAAACATCTCCCACAGTGTGGCCCACCACCCTCAATGAACTTACACATCCTGGACCCTTGCCACCAACCATAGACCACAGTTCACACTGTAGACCAAACTCTCTCCCACTCAGTTCTGAGTGGTGTGTGCTGATTTAAAATGGCCTATATCCGTTGTCACAACAGTACTCAGGACAACCTCCAACTCCCAAAGAAGCCACTGTATTTCAACTGCTCATCCCCTCCCTACCCCAAAAGTGTCAAGTGGCCACTGACTCCACCTCATTGTTATAATTTCTTGCATTGCTAGAATCACCATATGTGAACAAGAGAATACCATCAAGCCCACTCTAGTCCATAGCTCTTCCCCCAATCCTGAGGGGACTGGGATGGTGATGTCCACTCCAACTCCAAGTGAGAGAGGGCTTATATCCCATGGATATAAGGGGTGGGATGATACTGCCTGCAGATGCAGGCCATCTCCATTCCCTAGAATGGCCTTTTCCCATCCTTGTCTCCTCACCAGGTGACTTGGATGAGTCCATTGAGCTGTAGGGCAGGAGTTGCAGCTCCACCGAGATTTCATGCACACCTGGCACATAGGTAGGCAGGAGGCTCCAGTCTCTGGAAGTATACCTAAAAACTCCGGCATCGCATATAGGTTTGAATAGAAGGGACTGGTGAACCATGTGCAGGGAGGACTTATTTGAGTCTAATTCTGTCACTCTCAGGAGCACAGATTCCAAAATAGAACCCACTGATAAGGCATCAGAACTGGGGCTATCCCCCCTTATATAGGACCAGGGTGTCTCCGGAGCTCTCAGGAACCCCACTGAGTGGGGTGATAGGCACTTAGATGTTCTATGAGTTCCTACTGAGGTGTGCATAAGAGTTACCTCTGGGATGATCTCCCGACTCTCTTTGAAGTCTCTTAGCCACTTGAACTCATTTGTCTTTACCATTTTCCCCTTTTACTCAAGGTCTTTTTCCAGTTGTGTTGCCAGTTGGCACTTGGGAAAAGTTTTCAATTAGCAATAATCGTGCCTCGGATAAACCTCATTGGCTACGATAGTGCCACTGTGCAAAGCTGCCAGTTGGCCCTTGGTATTAATCCCTCGTTGCCAGGGAGGCTCATCACCGGAAGTCATGTCCCACATTGGGGGGAAGGTAATGCAATCATATGCTGAGTTTGGCTTAGAGAGAGGACACATTTGAGCAACAAGGAGGCTCTCAGGTGGCAACCCTTAGGCACCCCACAACTGCAGGCTAAGTCTCATTTACAAGAGGAAAGACTCACAAGGGTAGTCATCAATAAAAAAATAAAAATCAGTGGGTCATCCTATTTTGACAGGCACTGTCCCTACACTCAGAGGACTATTGTTGCTCCCTTGGAGACTGTGGCAGAGCTCTCCAGGCTAGGAATTCAGATTCCCTCATTTATTGAGTGATTATACACCCATCATGACCATGCCCCATTTCCCGATCCTTTGAATGATTTTGAATATCTTTCATGTATATTTGGATGAACCGTTCCCCACGAAACCCCCCCAGACATAACCCCCAATAATCCCCCCGCAGTACCCATTGTAACCCTTCTGTGATCCAAATCCTCCATGAACATTTAGTCCATAAAATAATCAAATACACTTACTAGGAAAAAGAAACAAGTGTGATAAGCGTACATGCAAGAGACAAACATAAGGAAACTCAGGGGGAAAAAAAAGAGAGAGAAGGAAAAAAAAACAAAGAATCAAACAAAGAACAAAACAAAATAAAATATAATTAGTGGATTGGGACATTCAAAAAATGGGCAAAATGGCAAGGGAAATGCCTTTAAAAATATATATATTCCATTTTATTTCCTTTCTCTTCTCTTTTTTCCCTTTTTTCTTTCCCTTTATCACTGTGTTATTGGATGTCTGGTGTGCCATGACACCTTCCTCCTCTCAATCCCCATTGTCTCCAATTTTTCATTTAATTTTCAAAGAAGTTTTAGGTCACAGCAAAGTCACACACGGAGTGCCGGAGACTCCCAGATACCAAACCACCCCCCCTTCCCCACCCCATATTAACTCTGCCCCCTTTTTTGCTGTTGTTAACATTGTTATAACTGTTATGCAGATAGCCAAATATAGCAACTAAACATTGTCAGTGATTTACAGTATAGTTTACAATTTAGATGATACATTTTAATAATTTTGATGATATTTACCATGTCCTGTGTCCATTACTGTAAGGTAATGAAAAACCTTCCCCATGACCACCAAACAACCCATTAGATCTTGACTGTTCCCTTCTCCCCAGCCCCCTAGGGCCCGTGATATCCCCCTCTCCGTACCCATGGAATGTCAAGATTCACAGCTACATGCCCTGGGGATTTGAACCAGCCCTTCCTAATCCACCCACCCCCCAGTGCTGCAACACCAAACCCAGGAACACCACCACTCATCTGCCCCATCACCCAACATGCAACCACACTCTATCCCTTTACCATAGATTATGTCCATATGGGTGATGGCTCAAAGCCTGCTCTTCTCTTACTCTCCTTTGTTAACCTATCTTTCAGACAATGGTTCTCAGAGACTGCTCACTTTCCTCAGTTCAGAGCAGTGAGGTCATATACTGTTCATCCTTCAGTGCCTGGCTTGCTTCACTCAACATAAGGTCTTCAAGATTCATCCACGTTATTCCATGTGTTAGCACTTTGTTCCTTCTTACAGCTGAGTAATATTCCATTGTATGTATATACCACATTTTGCTTATCCATTTGTCTGTTGAAGGGCACTGGGGCTGATTCCAACTTTTGGCAATGGTGAACAATGTCGCTATGAACACTGGTGTGCATATATCTGTTTGTATTTTTGTTTTCAGTTCTTCTGGGTATATACCCAGCAGTGGAATTGCTGGATCATATGGAAGATCTATTACTCGTTTTCTGAGGAACCACCAAACTGTCCTCCACAGTGGCTGGACCATACCGCAGTCCCACCAGCAGTGGATGAGGGTTCCTATTCCTCCACTTCCTCTCCAACATTTAGTGTCTTCTATTTTTTTAATAGCTGCCATTCTGATGGGTGTAAGATGGTATCTCATTGTAGTTTTGATTTGCATTTCCCTGATAGCAAGTGATGTTGAGCATTTTTTCATGTGTTTTTTAGCCATTTGTATTTCTCCCTTGGAGAAGTGTCTTTTCAGGTCCCTTGCCCATTTATTATATGGGTTGTTTGTCCTTTTATTTTCGAGGTGAAGGATTTCTTTATATATGCAGGATATTAGGCTCCTATCAGATATATGGTTGCCAAATATTTTTTCCCATTGGGTAGGTTGACTTTTTTATTTTCTTAATAACATCCTTAGAGGTGCAGAAGTTTTTAATTTTGAGGAGATCCCATTTATCAATTTTTTCTCTTGCTGCTTGTGCTTTGGCTGTGAAGTTCATGAAGCCATTTCCTATTACAAGGTCCTGTAGATGCTTCCCTACATTATCTTCCAAGGTTTTTAGGGTTTGGCTCTTATATTTTATCTTTGATCCATCTTGAGTTGATTTTTGTATAAGGTGTGAGATGGTATTCTTCTCTCATTCTTTTGGATATGGATATCCAGTTCTCTAAGCACCACTTGTTAAAGAGGCCACTCTCTCCCAACTGAGTGGGTTTCATGGCCTTGTCAAATATCAGATGACTGCATATGCGAGGATCTATATCAGAACTCTCAATCCAGTTCCATTGGTCAGTAGGTCTATCCTTGTGCCAGTACCACGCAGTTTTGATCACTGTAGCTTTGTAGTATGTTTTAAAGTCAGGTAATGTGATACCTCCAACTTCATTTTTCTTTTTCAATATATATTTGGCAATTCGGGGCCTCTTGCCTCTCCAAATATATTTTGTGGTTAGTTTTTCCAGTTCCTTAAAAAATATAGTGTTGACCTTTATTGGGATTGCATTAAATCTGTAGATTAGTTTGGGTAGGATAGACATCTTGATGATGTTTAGTCTTCCCATCCATGAACAGGGAATATTTTTCCATTTATTTAAGTCTTCTTTGATTTCCTTTAACAGTGTTGTGTAGTTTTTTGTATATAAGTCCTTTACATCTTTAGTTAAATTTATTCCTAGGTACTTGATTCTTTTGTTTACTATTGTAAATGGTATTTTTTTCCTGATTTCCTCCTCAGTTTGCTGGTTATTGGTGTACAGAAATGCTACTGATTTTTGAGCATTGATCTTATAGCCTGAAACATTACTGAACTCATTTATAAGTTCTAGAAGCCTTGTTGTTGATTTCTCAGGGCTTTGTATGTATAGGATCATGTCATCTGCAAATAATGAAATTTTTACTTCTTCTTTTCCAATCTGGATGCCTTTTATGTCCTTTACTTGTCTCAATGCTCCTGCAAGTACTTCTAAGACAATGTTAAATAGGAGTGGTGATAGTGGGCATCCTTGTCTTGTTCCCGATCTCAGAGGGAAGGCTTTTAGGATTTCACCATTGAAAATGATGTTAGCTTTGGGTTTTTCATATATACCCTTTATCATTTTCAGAAAGTTTCCGTCTATTCCTATCTTTTGTACTGTTTTTATGAGGAAAGAGTCCAGTATTTTGTCGGATACTTTTTCGGCATCTATAGAGATTATCATGTGATTTCTTTCTTTCAGTTTGTTTATGTGGTGTATTACATTGATTGATTTTCTTATATTGAACCATCCTTGCACACCTGGGATGAAACCCACTTGGTCATGATGTATAATCCTTTTGATATGTTGTTGAATGTGATTAGCAAGTATTTTGTTAAGGATTTTAGCATCTAGGTTCATTAGAGAAATTGGTCTGTAATTTTCCTTTCTTGTGGTATCTTTGTTTGGTTTTGGTATTAGGATAATGTTGGCATCATAGAATGAGTTAGGTAATATTCCTTCTACTTCTATTTTTTGGAAGAGCTTAAGTAGAATTGGTGTTAGCTCTTTCCGGAATGTTTGGTAGAATTCAGCTGTGAAGCCATCTGGTCCTGGACTCTTCTTAGTTGGGAGGTTTTTAATGACTGAGTCTATCTCTTTACTTGTAATTGGGCAGTGGAGTTCATCTATTTCTGCTTTCATCAATGTCGGCTGTTTGTGGGTTTCTAGAAACTTGTCCATTTCCTCTAAATTGTCATTCTTGTTGGCATATAATTTTTCAAAGTATCCTCTTATGATACTCTTTATTTCTGTGGGGTCAGTAGTGATATCCCCTTTCTCATTCCTTATTTTATGTATTTGCATCTGTTCTCTCCTTTTCTTTGTTAGTCTGGCTAAGGGTTTGTCAATTTTGTTGATATTCTCAAAGAACCAGCTTTTGATTTTGTTTATTGTTTCCAGTGCTTTCTTATTATCTATTTCATTTAGTTCTGCTCTAATCTTGGTTATTTCCTGTTTTCTACTTCCTTTAGGTTTAGTTTGTTGTTGTTTTTCCGATTCCTCCAAGTGTGCAGGTAGGTCTTCAATTTTAGCTCTTACTTCTTTTTTAATATATGAATTTATGGCTATGAACTTCCCTCTCAGGACTGCTTTCGCTGCATCCCATAGGTTTTGATATGTTGTGTTGTTGTTTTCATTAGTTTCAAGGTAGTTACTGATTTCTTTTGAACTTTCCTCTTTGACCCAATGTTTGTCTAAGAGTGTGTTGTTTAACTTCCATATCCTTGTGCCTAACCTGTTTCTCTGGCCCTTATTGATTTCCAACTTCATTCTGTTGTGGTCAGAGAAATTACTTTGTATAATCTCAATCTTTCTAAATTCATTGAGTGTTGTTTTGTGGCCTAGCATGTGGTCTATTTTGGAGTATGTTCTATGTGCACTGGAGAAGAAAGTAAATCCTGCTGTACTTGGGTGTAGTTTTCTGTATATGTCTATCAAGTCCAAATCTTCTAATGTATTGTTGAGTGCCTTAGTTTCTTTATTAATTCTCTGCCTAGATGTTCTGTCTAATGATGATAGTGGAGTCTTGAAGTCCCCTGCTATAATTGTCGAGGAATTTATTTCTCCTCTTAGTTTTTCCAGAGTTTGCCACACGTATTTTGAGGCACCTCGATTAGGTGCGTAAATGTTGATGATTGTTCTCTCTTCTTGAGAGATTACTCTTTTTACTAATATGTAGTGTCCATCTTTGTCTCTTACAATAGTTTTGCATTTAAAGTCTATTTTGTCTGATATTAGAATAGCTGCTCCTGCCCTTTTTTGGCTATTGTTAGCTTGTAAAATGGTTTTCCAGCCATTCACTTTCAGCCTCCTTGAATCCCTGGGCTGAAGGTGGGTTTCTTGTAGACAGCATATAGATGGATCATATTTTCTTATCCATTCTGCCAATCTGTGTCTTTTGATTGGTGAATTCAATCCATTTACATTCAGTGTTATTACTCATAACGAATTTCTTACTTCAGTCATTTTTTCTTTGGGTTTATGTATGTCATATGTTGTTTTGTTTCTCTTTTTCAGTTTTCAGTTGTTTTTAAACTCTCCTCCAACTCTCTATCCTTTGTTTTTTCCTTTCAACTTGTAGAGATTCCTTTAGTATTTCTTGAAGTGCTGGTTTCTTCTTGACATACTCTCTTAATTGCTGTTTATCTGTGAATATTTTGAACTCTCCATCATTTTTGAATGCCAATTTTGCTGGATAGAAAATTCGTGGCTGGAAGTTTTATTCTTTTAGTGTTTTGACCATGTCATACCACTGTCTTCTTGCCTCCATGGTTTCAGCTGAGAAATCAGCACTTAATCTTATTGTGCTTCCCTTGTATGTGATGGTTCTCTTTTCTCTTGCTGCCTTGAGTATTTTCTCTTTGTCTTGAGCATTGGACAATTTGACAAGTATATGTCTTGGAGTTTGCCTGTTGGGATTTATACTATTTGGGGTGCGCTGTGCTTCCTGGATCTGCACATCCATCTCTCTCAATAGAGTTGGGAAGTTTTCAGCCATAACTTCCTTCAACAGTCCTTCTATTCCCTTTCCCTTCTCTTCTCCTTCTGGGATGCCCATAATGCGTATGTTTGTGCATCTTGCATTTTCGATTAATTCCCTGAGACCATACTGGATTTTTTCTATCTTTTTGTGTATCTTTTCTACAATCTCTTTTATTTCAACTGTATTGTCTTCCATATCACTAATTCTTTCCTCTGCCTGTTCAATTCTGCTGCCATGTGTGTCCAGCGTCTTTTTCATTTCTTGACTTGTGTCTTTGTTCGCCATCATATCCATTACCTTTTTAGGTGTGTTAGCTATTTCTTCAGTATGTTCTCCCAGTGTCTTCTTTATATCCTTAATCTCTTCCTTCAGTTCTTTAAGTTGGTCCATGATATTTATTTGGACAGCTTTGATTAGTTGTTCGATGTATTGCATTGCTTCCTGGTTTTTATTTTGTGCACTGGACTGGTCCATGTTTTCTAGTTTCTCAGAGTCATTTGTATTTTTCTGTTGCCCTCTGGTCATCATATTATCTTGATGGGTTTGTTCAGTTGATTAGCTTTTCTCTATGCTCTAGAATTTTATTTAGCTGTTGGTTCTGCGTGTGAGTTAAGTTTTCTCTTTAGCAGTTTTTCTTCTTATTTTATTTCCTTGCTTCTTTCTATGTTCCCTTGAAGGCAAAAGGTTAGTGCCAGAGGAATCAAAAGATGTAAGGAAGGCAGAAGGATAATAGAAGTATTGATAAAAGTTAGAAGAGGGGCAAAATGAGACTTAATGAGATGAATATTTAACTTGTGTAGGCAGTGTAGAGTACTAGGAAAAAATATGGAGTTCCTACAATGGACTGGGAAAACAAATGGAGGAATATATATATAGTGATTTAGAAGGCTAGAATTATGAGGAGGGAGAGAAATAGTAGAGAAAGGTCTGAAAGGAAAAAGTTAATACTAATAAAAAAAAAGAAAGAAAGAAGAAGAAGAAAACAAAATAGTTGGGATAGAAATTGACACCCTTAATTTGTGGGCCTATGAAAAAATGTTGTCTCTAAGAGCCACAACAGAAAACAGAAGGCAGAAAGATGCAGGAATGATAAGCGATAGTTTTTAATACAGAATCAATATATACAGCGAGTGGGAAATTACTCAATAAGAAGCCCAGCAAATAAGCGACCAGCTGGCAGCACCTATTTAAAAAAAAAAAAAAATAGAAGGAAAAAGAAGGCGGGAGGAAAATGGGGATAATAGCAATAGACCAGAAAATAACAGAGAGAAACCAAAAATCCACACAGGCAAGCAGTCAACAGAGCTAAGGGGGGTCAATGTTTCCCCTAGGGTCCACGTGGATCCTTCCTGCCTACTTGTGTTTATCAATGAATATCTCCACAGGGTTCTATATGCAGGTCCTGAAGCAGCTTTTAGCTATTAAACTAAATTAAAAAGAATTTATTTTTCATTTGTTGAGGTGACCTCACTTTTTTTTTTTTTTTAGCCAAATGCAGGACCCAAAATAATTCCTCCTCTAGACCAACCCCTTACGGAAGGGACCCTAGCTGGGCCCGTGGAAATTAGTCAAGCACGTCCCACTTTCCGGACTCCCCAGGTTAGCTGAAGCTCTGATGTTAGTCAGTGAGGAGTGCTAAAGACGGCGGATTCCGCCCCTTCCGGCGCTGAGCTCCAGCGTCACCAGGCTGCTCAGTAAATCAGTTTGAGTGCAGATTCGCGTCTGCTCTCAGCCTAATGGTGCTTCAGGTCGGCTTATCTGTTCCCCAAAGCTATGGGGTGGTGCAGGCAGCCAGATCAATGTCTAAAAATATAAAATACCCTTCTGTCTTCCAACCAAACCCTCCCTTTTTTGGGAAGTGTCCCTTCCTCCTGGCTCCACAGCGGCCCAGGTCTTATCCCTGGGTGGCTATGGAAATCAGCTGCGTTGCCTGACCAAAATCCCCCTCCGGTTCAGTGGGTGCTGATTAGCTCGTTTGCTCTGTTCACACAAGGTCCTAGGGGCGCCAGGCAGCCAGATCCCCAGAAAATAAAACTTTTTCACCCCACCCGCGGCTCAAAATGGCCGTTTTATTTTTTTTTCCCTAACCGCGGGGCTCAGCTGCCTGTGCCAACCTCCACCGGCAGCCTCAAAACTCACGAATCTCCACTGTTCGGTCCACGCCGCCGATCTGCGCAGATAGATGTCCCAAGCCTCTCACTCCACGTGTGCACAGCACAGACCCCCGGGCAGGACCCCGTCCCCAATCCGCCTTGCTCTGGGAGCTTGCAGTGTGCGCCCTCCTACACTAACGCCATCTTGGCCCCCTCTCTTCTTTATACTTTTTGTACTTTCTAACATGGTCCATTGCCAGAACCTTAAATTTAACCAGCCTCTCTTCTCTTTTCCTCTTCTGCAATACTCTATCACTTTCAATCCTCTTTTTACTTTCTATTTTTCAGTGAGTAAGGGGGAATATATCTTCACTTTCTTTTGAAGGCAAAAATTCTCTTCTTCTCTTAGCTTAGTTGGGTCTTTTCCTCTCAGAAATCTTTCCACAAATGCAGATTAGGCAAAATTGTGGCAAAGGTGAAATTTGCTTGTGCTACTCAACCTCCCTCCCCAGCTCCCACTCACCTAAGCCCCCAACCTCTTTTGCAGCTCTGTGTCCCTTGTCTACTCTGCTCCATTAAAGAACATCTGCTTATTCTGTGTCAGAACTTGTTTCCACTTGGCTGTTAGAAAGCATGGGATAAGATATTTTACATGGAACTTTACATCTAGTTTCCACTGTGCAGGATTCTGTCTCATAAAACTCATTTAATTTATACTAAAATTATCACTGTAGTTATTTATGTAATATTTTACTTTCTTCTTCCATAAACACTTGCATCTGACTAATATATTTAATGTGTGACACTCAATTAGAATCAGCAAGGCTGGTTTTTGCAAACATAGATTCCTAGGAATCAGAGAAATCCAATACATTTCAGCCAGGTAGTGGGGTATAGGTAGAATGCTAGTGGAGGAATCTTATATTTAATATGATAATCAAGAGTTTCATATGTATGTTAATGTTTGAGAACCAAGTAGACATTTAAGGAAGTGTGTTGCCCAACCCCGAACCTCTTCACCTATATCACCCTCCATCACGCTTCCCCTTGTATCATATTTCAAATGCAATCCCTTAATTTATATATTTACATTACAATTTCAGACACAAATGATGGTTAAATAAAATATTAACTGACTTATTTTTCCTGTATTATGGTTCTTATTTTATTGATGTGACAATAACATGTATTTTTCAGTAAAAGGAAATAACTCTATTTCTTTTCATGGAACCATAACTGCTGTAGTCTTCAACCAGCATTATTTTTTTCTGTAATGATAACTATGAAACTATGTCTTGTCTGCAAATGGAGTCTCTAGGATTCCTGCTCTTTCTCTATCACTTAATGATATGCCATCTCTCGAGGAGACAAGAATTAGTTATAGGAATGATTTTTTACCCATTTTTCTTTAAAATATGTCCTACAAATAGCATGTGTCCTTTGGGTCATGATTAATGAAATCTTTCCTTATGGAGATATGCATTATGTATTCAGATGAGGGACTGACAAGGCCGAACTTGGTTAAAGAAACCATCAGAGGGAAATGAACGTTTATGCAGGAAAATGACTGAAAACTCTAATAAGGAAACAGTGTTGATCTGGCATAAACTAAGGTAAAGCTATTAACAAAGTACAAACATTCTTCAGTGACAAGCTGTCAGATATACTTACATCAGAGTTAAACTTTCAATTTTTTTCCAGGAATCCATAAATAACTGAAACTTTTTCTTTGATGATCCTTCCATTGCCAAAAGACTGGCTTCTTTGCTAACTTCCCACATAATCAAAAGCTTATATAAGGAAAGGAAAATAGAGTACTTTGTTTCCAAATTCCCCAGGCTTCTTCATCTCCCTCAATCTTCTTTATCTTATACAAATCTTATTTTTGCCCTTGTTAGGTAAAATGAATTTACTAATGGTTTCCCTTTTGCATGAGTAAAATAGTGTGTTAATAATTTACAAAGTTGTATTCATTGCATTAATCTTTGATATTGGTTGAAAAATTAATTTTCTCTTGACTTAGGGCCACACAAAGAGTCGTAAGTAGAAAAGACTGTGAAGTAACTAAAAACTGACAACCTTATTGCTGTCTCTTTTTTCAAAATCCCCTCTGTACAACTCAGGAAAAAATTGCCCTAATGAAGTACTCTTCTCAACGTTGCTAATCCTGTGCTGTGCTTCATGAACAACAGTGAAAAAAATCCCTCTCTTTCCTTTGTCACCAAATTGCTCTCTAGTGAAAGTAATTTGTCTTCTTTAGATATTAAGGGGACATTTTTATTTAACTAATATATGTTCAG
>JAKSZT010053893.1:1126582-1139471 GCA_026826555.1 Tolypeutes matacus
CCAGGTGGCAATTATGTCCTTTGGCTCTCAAGAATTCTGTCCTATTCAAAAATTAAATCACAAAATCTCATAATAGATTTCATGTTTTTCCTGACAAATTTTCTTTTCTTCAACAGTATCAATAAATAAAAGATAACTTTTGCTTATTATACACCCTCTAGAGGCGTGATTGTTGTTCTTGTTTCATAAGATTTTTGTTTGTTCATTGATTTTTAGCACAAGAGTTTTTAAACCTCTTCATCCACCCCAACTTGCTGCTGACTCTGCTATCTATTTCACCTTTTCTCAGAATATATACATATTTTTATGAATATCTGCATTACCTTTACTTCTGAAATAAGTGGTGACTCCCTTCTTTCTCTGTGGATTTCTAGTAAAATGAGTTATTTTTTTCTTCACTAATAGAATTTTGCCTAGTATTAACATTGGTAATGCAGAAGTCAAGAACCTTTGGTTCATGAATTGGTGGTAAGCTGTTCCACCGTTATTTCCCAGGCATCAACCATTAGTTATGCAGGCAGGGACTTCCATATTTCCATTATACAATCATTATCCATCTCAAAACTGGAGAATTTCTAACATCAGTGTACAGAAAACCTTTATCCCTTGTACCCAGCTTATTTGTGGTTGGATGTATAGCAAAAATTTCCATGAATATTTATTATATTAACTTATTTGTGGATTTATTAGTGAATTTTATGCATAAAAACCTTCCAGGCTATGCTATCTGTCTACACAAGATAAATTCTCTCTAAAAAATGAAATCACATAAATATATGTTGAATACATGATAAAATATATAAATTATTCCTGAAATCCATTTTTTCTCAGGAGGAAAACATGACCAAATCCTACAAAATGGAATTATAATCAAAAGAAAACATCATCATACTTATCTTCTCTTACTAAACCAGAGTATCTTTTGGTTGTTTACACATAGAAATATTAAGACTGTAATGTCGAAAGTGATATTTTTGATGAATACATTTATATCTTCACATTTACTGGCATGCCTGGGAATGCATAGAGCTCCCGGAAGTGCCATCCTCAGCAAGGTTTACAGACTACCTGATAATAGGCTTAGTGCTATTATAAGCCCCCCAATATATTCTTACTCCATTATAGAAAAGAAAATAAATTATTCTGAAGGCTGGGGTGTCAGGAACTCTATCCACTGGTAGAAGAAGTGATATTCTAAATAATAAGGACAGAGAGATGCTTTTACAGATTAGAGCATGACTTTTAAAAATGGATAATATGCCAGTAAGTGAAAAAAAGTGTCCTTTGTAACCTACATTCAAGGGTAATTGATAAGTTTTCTGTGTAATGGTTTTTGGCAAAAAAAAAAAAAAAAAAAGAGAGGTAATGCTGTCATCAGTAGGGACTGTACCCTTGGAGACAGGGGATGATGATACATTAGCATCAGATATAGATACATGTCAGGAGGTTAACTTTATTATTTAAAACATTGCTCACTTCTTAAAACTTTCATATTTACTAAGACATTTGGGCAATTAAAATCCCTTAATATAAGAATATATTTCTTTATCATGTTATGAATTTTTATTATAATTGAACACTTTTAATAAGATAGGCAGAAGGAAAAGTTTATACAATTATATGAGACTGCTGGTTATATTGTAGGATTTATCCTCCAGACTTTTCTTTCTCTAAGTACACCCACTATATTATAGTTTATTACAAATGCGTAAACATTTGCTACCAATCTTAATATAAATGCATAAGATATGCTTTTATATCTTTAAAAATCTCTTAATTTATCATATAATATAATTTCTGATCATTCCAATTTATCAGTATAAATTAAATTGGCTGTATGATGATGGTGACATTAATTTTAACAATGCTTGAATTAAGCTTATTATGTTCTTCATTTGCACAGTAATAAATTATTCAGTTAAGAGTATCTTCATACTAATATTTTCCATATGTATGAAAATAATTGCTGAGTGACATTTCCAGATCAAAATATTATTTTTTAGAAATGTTAGACAATGGGAGGCGGCTGTGGCTCAATCAGTGGGGCTCCCGTTTGCCATGTGGGGGGCCCCAGATTCGGTTCCTGGGGCCTCCTGGTGAGGGCGGGCCCGCCCGCACGGTGTGGTTGGCTGACCCAGCGAGCACAGGCAGCAGGGGGAGGATAAATGAATGAATAAATAAAATCTTAAAAAAAAAAAAAAAAAGAAATGTTAGTGTTATAAAAGGATCTTAAGTTAAATTTATTTACAAAATTTGTCATTGTACTTAGGTCTTGAGGGTACCTTAACTTTTTTAGATTTATTCATAATTTGTTCTTATAAATATATTAAATATGTATACTAAACTTATAATAAGTCTTTACAAATGTCTTGCTGATTTTTTGGCATGTGGGTTATATTTTGATGCTGTCAAAATCTGTATTTTTTCATTTTAATTTTTGACAGCATTATGAGCTATAATTGTACAATAAATTGCACAAATGTAAAGTGTATAATGTGATAAGTTTTGACATGTGTACCACCTAAGAGTCTGTACCTGCAATCAAGGTAATAAACATAAACATCATGCCCAAAAGTGTCCCTGTGACCTTTTTAATCCCTCCTTTCTGCCTATCCCCCACTTTTCAGTTCACAGCAAACAGCAAACCACTGATCTGTTATCTGTAACTATAGATTAGTTTGCGTTTTGTAAAATTTTATATAAATAGGATCATAATATATGAACTCATTTTCATCTCGCTTAATTCACACCACATAATTTGTTTTGTGATACATTGATTTTGTGTGTATGTGTAGTTAGTTCTATTTCATTTTTGAGAAAAAATCCAATTCATTGTTGTATACTACAATCTGTTTACCTATATACCTGTTTGTAGATATTTTGTCTTTTCAATTTTGTAGCAATTTTAAGTAAAGATGCTATGAATATTCATACCAAAGCCTGAAAGAAATGACATGTGCTTTCACTTCTACTGGGTAAGTACAAAAGTATGGAATGCCTGTGTTTTGGAAGATATATGTTTAAAAAAACTGCAAAAAAAAAAAAACCCCACAAAAACTGCCAATGGTTTTCCAAAGTGGTATTATGATTTTATATTCCCACAAGCAATGCAAGAGTGTTCTCCTTTGTCCACAGTATTGATATGATTATTCTTTGCAATTTAGGCATAGTAGTAGGTGTGTAGTGATATCATATTATGATTTTAATTTGCCTATATACCTAGTAGCGAATAAGGTCGATCATATTTGGTGTACTTATTTGTGTGTATCTTCCTTGGTGAAGTGTCTGTTTAAACCCTTTGCCTATTTTATAATTCAGTTTTGTTTTTTCTTTTTTTTTTTTTTGATAGTTCTTTATACAGTCTTGTTGCAATCTTTTTTTAGACATTTCGTGTGCAAATATTTAACCAATTTGTATTTTGCCTTCTCATTTCTTAACAAGGTCTTGATAATGGCAGATAATCTCAATTTTGATAAATTACATCTCATCAGTTTTTAATGGATCATGCTTTTTGTGCTTTATCTAAGAAAGTTTGACCTAACCCAATATCAACATTAATTTTTTGTTAATTTTTGTAAATAGTGAAAAGTAGGGATAGAAGTTCATTTTATTTAATATGGATATCCAATTCTTCTTTATCACTTTTTGAAAAGACTAACCCTTTCCAATGAGTCATCTTTGCATCTTTAAAAAATTGTTTAACCATAAATATAAGGAATTTCTTCAGCAGTGCCCATTCTATTCCATTGACCTTTGATATATCTTAATGAAAATATCACACTCTCTTACTTACTGTAGTTCTATAGTCCATGATAAAATGTTACTGTAGATCCTAAAACTGTTCTTTTTCAGAGTTGATTCTTTTATTCTAGGTCAATTGCATTTCCATTAAGTTAGAAGGAGCTTGTCAATTTTTACATAATTTGTGCTTGGATGATTTTGTAGATAGTACTGAATCTCAAGATTGACATGGATAGAATTGAACTCAACAATAGTCTTTCAATTGTATACGTAATATATACCGCCATTTGTATGTCTCTTTTTAAACTTCTTTCACCAAAAATTGTAGCTTTCAATGTACAGGTTTTTCACATCTTTTTTATTCCAGTTTTATGCTTAACTATTTCATATTTTAGGTGTGGTAATCAATTTTCAGTTGCTGTTTTTTTTTTGTTAATGTACAAAAATTTTCAGTTGCTGTTTTTTTTTTGTTAATGTACAAAAATGTTTTTAACAAATCAATTTTATTGATATATATTAATAAAACATACAATCCATCTGAAGTGTACAATCAATGGTGTTTTGTATAATCATACAAAGTTATAATAGCTGTGCATTCATAACTTCAATTATTATTACAGCATTTTCATTATTTCAATAATAATAATAATAAACAAAAAACAGACAAACAGGAAAATCCCTCACCTCTTGATCTCTCTGTTTCCTTTGCTGTACATAATTGCTATTTTTGGCTATTTTTGCACAATTATTTATTTGTTTATTAAGCAGTTTTATTGAGATATATTCACATACCAAATGATTTATCCTAATTGTATAACAATGGATTCCAGTATAATCACAATGTTGCACATTCATCATCTCACAAATTTTAAAACAATTTCATTACTCCACAAAGATAAGACTCCACACTTCTTGCCATTCCTTCTTCAGCCCTACATAACCACTAATCTTATTTCATCTTTATAATTTGAGTTACATTTACATTTTATATAAATGGAATCATACAACATGTAGTCTTTTGTGTATTTTCTCTGTCATAGAGTATAATGTATTTTTTGTCTTATAGTAACATTTTCTAGTATTAACCTACAATTATTCAGCATAAAAGAAAAACAGGGTTATACATGCAATTTTACTCATATTCATATTTTGCATAATATATTTATATTTCACGTATATATTTAGTATGAACTAAATAGGGCAATCCTACTGCATTTGTGCTTTTGTGTCTGGCTTGCTTCCCTCATTGTAACGTCCTCCAAGTTCATCCAAGTTGTCCTATGTTTCATGACTTCTTTCTATTGCTGTGTAACATTTCGTGTGTTTACTCCACAACTTGTTTATCCATTCATCAGTTGATGGGCACCTAGAATATTTCCAACTGTTAGTTATCATGAATAATGCTGCTATGAACATCGGTGGGCAGATGTCTATTTGTGTCACTGCTCTCAGTTTTTCTGGGTATATACTAGAAATGGTATTGCCGGGTCCCAGGGCAACTTGATATTCAACTTCCTTAGGAACTACCAAACAGTCATCCACAGTGGCTGTCCATTCTACATTCCCACCAACAGTGAATAAACATCCCTATCTCTCCATATCCTTTCCAACATTTACAGATTTCTGACTTTTTAAAATAGCAGCCACTCTAATAGTGTGAAATGATAGTTCATTGTAGTTTTGATTTGCATTTCCCAAATCACCAGTGATTTTGAAATAATTTCATATGTTTCTTCACTGTTTGTATTTCTACTTTTGTACCAGTATTTTTGAAATTTGCATGTGGATCTTTCTCCTGCAACACATGAAAACTCACTTGTTACTTCTAGTGGGTTTTTTTTTTTTTTTTAAATTTTTTTTTTTGTAAAAAATTTTAGAATTTTTTTGGAATGCTGAATAAAAGTGGCTGTGTGGACACCTTGCCTTCTTCCTGATCTTAGGGTAGAAACAATGAGTATTTCACATAAAATACGATATTATAAGTTGTAGGTTCTTGTAGATGTCTATGTTAGTTTCCTAGGGGTGCCATAAGAAATACAACAATCTGGATAGTTTAAAACAACAGAAAGTAGTTGTCCCACAGCTCTTGAATTTAGTAATTTGAAATATAATAGGGAAGCAACTGTGGCTCAATCAGTAGGGCTCCCGTTTACCATATGGGAGGCCCCGGGTTCGGTTCCCGGGGCCTCCTGGTGAAGGCAAAGCCCGCCTGCACGGCATGGTTAGCTGACCCAGCGAGCATAAGCAGCAAGGGGGGGATAAATGAATAAATAAATAAAATCTTTAAAAAAAAAAAAAAAGAAATATAATAATGGCCATTTCCATACTTCCTTGAAGCCAATAGGGTTCTGACAGTGACTTGCTGGCAATTTATGACATTTTCTGCCTCTGCCACATGGCCATCCTCTCTTTCTCTCTCTCTGTCCATGTCCAATTTTCTTTTCTTATAAGGAGATAAATCATATTGAATTAGGGCTCACCATTATCCAGTTTGGCTTCATCTTAATTAACATTATCTTCAAAGATAAGTTTCTAAAAGAAGGTTACAGTATGGTAGGGAGCTAGGGTATGAATACCTCTATTTGGGTGAAAAAATTTACCCATTACTGTGCCTTTTATCAGAATGAGAAAATATCATTTCTTCTGTGCTGAGAATGTTTTATTGCAAAATGAATGCTAATTTTCAAATTCTTCTTCTACATAACTCGTATGACCATAAATATGTGTATTTTTCATTTTTAATCTCAGTGTGTTGAATGACATTTGTTGCTTTTCAAATATTTATTTAAGTCAAAATTAAATAACCATGATTTTAATTCTTCCTTAGTGATAGCTAACCTCATGTCAATTACACTGAGAGACATATTTGGGTATTAATGTCAGGTAGCATCCATTATTTGTCTATTATCAACTTCTACAATGTTTTAATATGAAATCTAGACACATCCTAATATTCTGACATTGCCAGAATTGAATCATCCACAGAGGATAGGAATTCCCTCCATTAGGCATTTTAATCCTGACATTGTCCCTGTGTGACTTTTCATATTCCTGTTAAATTGAATTATTCTCCTTCCTTCTTCATTCTTTTTTATATTAATTTAATCAAGTTTCTACTTTTATAAAGGTAGAATTGATTTCATTGTCTGGTATATTGGTTTACATAGCTAATTTTATATCACTTGTAGGTTTCAAATTAACCTTGAAAAATATTTTCTGATCTTGGTCATTATTGTCTGAAAAAGAGGTTTACCTATAGTTTTATCACTATGTTTACAGACATGATTGTTATACCACATAGCTATAGCAGAATGATCTAAATAAAGTTAGCAAACTATACATTGGTTAAAATTACAGTATCAGTCTCCATTCCTTGTCTCTAAACAAAATAATTTTTTCCTATAAACATAGACAGTGAGTCAGATCATTGCCGCAGATCACGGATCAGGAATTTCAGAGTCCATCTGGTTTGTGGACATACCATACCCCAGATGTTCACAAACATTATTCAGGTATGCAAGTGATCACAGACACTGGTTTTTTGGAAATCATCATGTTTCTCTGCATCCTTGCCACCTTTTGTGTTATCACTATATTTTATTTTATCCAACCTTATACATCTGTAGTGAATGTATTGTGGTTGAAATTTGCATTTCTCTAATGACTAGTAATAATGAACATATCTTCATGGTCTTATTTGCTCTCTGCATATCCTCTTTGGTGAAATGTTTGCTCATGTTATTAGCCCATTTTCTATTGGGATTGATTGTTTTTGTTATTTTAATTATGAGATTTGGGAATTCTGTATTCAACTAGATGGATGTTTTCACACATTCTGTAAATTGTCTTTTCAACCAATTACCACAATATTAATTTCTGTAACTATATAATAAGCCTTAACATACAGAAGAGTGGTCTTCCCACTTCATACTTCCTTTTCAAACTTATTTTGGCTATTCTACTGCCTTT
Organism: Tolypeutes matacus; assembly: GCA_026826555.1. Lineage (NCBI taxonomy): Eukaryota > Metazoa > Chordata > Mammalia > Cingulata > Chlamyphoridae > Tolypeutes > Tolypeutes matacus. Next base: position 1,134,293 of record JAKSZT010053893.1, read on the forward strand.
CCTTTGTCATTACATTTTTATATAAGCTTGTTTATGAATAAAAAAAACTTGATGCACTTTTTCATAGGAATTTCATTGAAACCACAGAACAATATAGGCAGAATTTATATCATTATTATATTGTATTCTAATCCTTGGACTTGGTGTTATTATCCCAGAATTGAGGTCTTGTTTTTGTTTTGTTTTTTTCACCTTGTCTCTTTTTATCCATTCTTTTCCCTGTTTGAATCACGTTTTTTCTGCCAGAGTAATCCTGCATCAAATTTGATTTCTTTCATATTCTATAGGCTTTCTGACTAAATAAAAATAAAATAAATGAATATTTCTTCAATTCATGAATACATTAACACATACACATAAATTTTTCACATACACGCATATGCAAAGATACATAAAAACACTTAAAATTTTGGTCACTGTGTACATGTTAAAGACAAGATAATATTAAATGAAACTTTCCACTTCTCTTGCATCCAAAATACCCCTTGAAATAGTCCAACTTGTATCTATAACTATAATTTGTTTACTTTTTCCTTCATATTTATTCTTCTTAGAAATTTGGTATTTTAAACAAATTTGGAATATATTCAATCTTTATTACTTCAAGCCCTTTTCTTTTCCAATTTCCCACTTCTTCTGAGACTGCAATTACACATTTTTAGGCTACTTCATATAATCACACAAATCACAAAATTCTACATATTTGTCAATATTGTATGTTGTTCTAAATTAGGATAACATCTCAAGTTCTATTTTCTACAACACAGACACTTTCTACTGCCAATCTTAAAACTATTCATAATTGTTTATTACAGTTATTTCATTTCTTTGTACTAGAAATTCCATTTGGCCTATTTATGGTTCCTGGAGTTTGTTGTTCTTTCCCAATCTTTATTCATTATGACAGCATTTACACTATATTTTAATACATATTTGTAATAACTGCTTTGACTTACTCATCTGTTAATTCCAACATCTGAAGCATGGCAAGATTGTTTACTATTGACTGTTAATCCTTTGGATATGTGTCCCAAGTCTTGATTCTTTGTATACCAAGTAGTTTTTGATATGCTGGATATTCGTGGTTGCATTTCTCATTCAGGATGTTTGATATTTTCTTCTGTTGGATAAATATTTACACGTATTTCTGCTAGATATTCTTGAGACCTGTGAAGATTTTCTAGATGGGTTTAAAATAATTACCATATTCTATAATTATATTAGCTCTTTTTCCATTACATAGATTTTTTCAAATTACAGATGAATAATCAGGGAGTCCATGATTCTCTCACAAATCTGACTGATCAGAACTAGTATGCCTCCCAACCTAAAGGAAACATCAAATTTTTCTTAACGATGATCAAGGAAAATTCAAAATTTATGTAAGAAATTCATACAAAAATTCACGTCAAATATATTTCTGAAATTCTCCAAACATTCAGCAGAGATAAGAGATACATGTAACCTATAAAATCTGTCACTGTCGTCACATTAGGGTAGATGTTTTCTGGGTCATCTCTAAGGATTACTACAATAAATTTAAATGCCTCTTCCTGGAGATTTAATATTAGCTTTCTCAATTGCTGTTTTATTGATCATTTTAGGGTAGTGGGTATTGAGATTAATAGACTGGGAGATTTGATCCCATTTTCAGGAATTGTAATACATAGAGGATTACATTAATTATCACACTGTCAGAATCTTAGAAAGATAGATTAGATGACTGCAATTTTGAGGGCATTCTATTGTGAACCAACCAGTTTTATGTAAATGAAACCTTGTGCGAGTAAGTTAAATATTTGAAATAATTGAATCAATGATTTCCATCAATATGATAGTAAACTAAGGTTTGAAGTGAACTTTACTCTAAGAATCAATCTGGATTAATAAAAGGAGTACTTCAAAGTAACATATTTTTCCATAGTCCATGTATGAGTCATATGTCTACAAAATCTTGTAAGAATATCAACATGATTGTAATGTAGGCATTTGCAGATGGCTATATAAGGGTCATAGAACAGGGTGGCCAAGAGAAAAAACTCAGTAACATGAAAGAGTTCTTTCAGAAATTTGGATGCCACAATTGTCATATGTGATTATCTTGTCACCTGCTATGTTGTACAAGTATGTGGTAATACAAGAAGATGCAAATGAGATTTCTAAGAACGAGAAATTTTGTAGGAAAAAGTACATGGCAGTCTTAAGGTTTGCATCTATAAAAATGAGGGAGATGACTGTCAGTTTCCAGTTAAACTCAATATGTAGGTGAGGAATAAAAAGATGAAAATGAAAACCTTCAGTTGTGGGTAATCATTTAGTGGAACCAGGATAAATGTTGTTATTCTGTGGTTAATCATCATTGAATCCTGACTGTTATTCATTCTGCATTTATAATTCAGAGATATTTGATGGGAGGAGAGAAGTGTTAATATCACTTTGCAGCAATTAATGGCTCAACGAACTCAGCCAAACTTCTCACATTCATGTAAGTTATATTTAATTTGGTTATAAGTAGTATTGTTACACAAGAAGCATAGTCTCCACAATTATGTGTTTTGGAAATATGATAAATATTTTTTAACAAAACAGATTTCTTTACCCATATCACACCCCAACACTTTAGGAATTCTTCCTTTTTACCACTTTTTATTCCCAATATATATTTTATTTATCTGCATATCTTTATTTTATTTATCTGCACATTGGATGGACCTTATCCTTACAGTTATCTTGGACTACTACTGAATCTTAAAGCCGAATTTAAAATTCTTCAATAATGTAATATCTTATATTGTAGTTTTTTATGAATAAATTATAAATATATGCCATATACTTTAATCATAAATATACAGTTCTTCATATATTTTGCTTTTGATATAAGTTTTAGCATTATTACAATTTCAATAATTTGTGTTTTCTTTTACTAAGTTTCTACTCACTCTTTTCTGTCTCCTCATGTAATTCTCTCTAAAGTTAAAATTATTACTTAGAATGTTAAGGGTACTGGATGTGCTATGTGCAGGGTTGTAGGGCATATTCACAATTGTTTTATGTTCTCCATCTCTGAAGTAAAATTCTAACATTCTGGCATTAGTATCACTAAGTGCAAAAAAATCAACTTTAAAGTATTGATCTCTCTCTGCTTGTTTCTCTGTGACTTCATTATGCAATTTCTAAAACAGAAATAATGTTCATATATTTCATCTACTGTTGATTAAGTAAACTAGTTAGTACATTAACTATTTCTATGTTCTATGGAACATAGAAAAGTGCTTGTCTGATAAAATCTAATAATATTAGATATTATCTAATTCACTTGTTCTAATATGCAACCTTTTTCTTTTTTGTTTGGTACATTTCTTTTTTCACCTATTGATAATCGCATTTATTGCCCTAACCATTATAAGGAAACAGGTTTTGCCAAGGTTTATCAATTTTTACTTCAATTTATTAGAAAACTTCTATGTGAAATGTGTACTTTTTACCACACATTATTTATAACAATGTCATGAAACTTTTTTTAAAACCTCACACATTTTTCCTCTCACCATTTTTTGCTCTAATTTCTGAGTGCTTCTTTCTTGTTTTGGTCTCTAATATGCTTATTTCTTTCTTTTTTCTGAGTTAGATCCATTGAACTCAATAAGTATAACATCATGAATATTGTCGTGAACAACTAATTGTTTCATGTCTAAAAATTATTGCTCTTTGGAATGTCAAGAATAAGGTAAAATACACCTTGTATATAGTAATTCCATACCTACATACTGCATTTTCTCTCCATGTTTTTTAAACTAATCTGTTTGTCCAGTTATTGAAATAATCACTTTAAATTGATTGTCTACCTGGAATATTCTTTTCACTGTTACTCTCTGCTTGCCTACTTATCTATGGTCCCCAAACCCTATTTCCACCCACTGCAAATACTCAGTGCCTGAGTTTTAGGTTTAAACATCTATTGTTCTTGGAACCTGATGAACCTCTGATATATGGGGTGGATGCCTTTCATAAGAAGCAATCTCCTTTCTAAGCACGACTCTGAGAAAGTACATTCATTTGAATTAGGACTGTGGTTTGTCCTAATAGTGCCCATAAGTAACACAAATTCAGACATGTACACAATGTCAAAGAAAATTTTACTTAAAAAATCCAATCAGATTTCCCATAAACAGCTATATTAGTCTTATTTGGTATCTATCCAAAAAGTACTGTGATACTGAATTTTCTCATTTAATTTGCTAAATCTTTTAGTCTAATATTGTGACATTTGTTCTTTGAATGGATTTATATAGTGATGTGTATCTTATTATGAGAAACACTATTATGATTATATATTGTATTTCTACTTTAACAAAAGTGGTCTTAGCTGTTTGTCTTTGCCCATCTGCCAAGATTAGGAAGAGTGGTATATTCATTCATGCTGATTTTGTCTCCTTGTTGTATCTCTCAGTAAGATACAAACCAGGGTCAGAGACTTTGAAGGTGTAAATTTTTATCAAATTCTTCTTGGTAAATATCTTCTCAAAGAATACACACTAAATACTGCAACAGTTAAGCAAATATTTAAAATTTGAATCAGTGCTTTCCAAAAGAAAGTCTTCTTGCAATTTTCCTGGAGTTTCCAATTACATTATTATGTGAAAATTTTACTATTGTTCTTGTCTCCCAGTGCTGTTGTGACAAATACTATGCAATGGGTTGGCTTAAACACAGGAATTTATTGTCTCACTGTTTTGGCTGCCAGAATCTGAAATCAAGTGTCAACAGGCCATGCTTTCTTCTGGAGTATGTAGGGTCTGCTGCTGCATTGCCTAAATCCTTTGGATTCTTTGGCTTGTATCTCTGCCTATTCACATGTTGACTATTTCATTCTTTGGCTTCTTTTGTCTTTAGGTTTCTTATGACTTTCCGCATCAGAATGTTCTCTGCCTTTTAACAAGTCCAGTGATATGAAAAAGGGCCTTTCAAGATTCAATTTGCTCTCCCTGAATTAGGACCTTCAAAGATCCTGTTCATAAATTAGTCACACATAAATTAATAATAACACCTTCAATGTGCTTATTTAAAAATGGGTTTACATAAACAGGAGTGTGGAATAAGTCTTCAACACATCTTTGTGGGGTACATGATCAAATCTACAACAACAAATGGCTTTGAAATATTACACCCTGCTGAAGTG
>JAKSZT010053894.1:0-13459 GCA_026826555.1 Tolypeutes matacus
CACTCCCTTCTGAATCCTCAACAATCAGCCCCTGTTAGTAGAGGAGGAGATTGGGAGGTTTGTGTATCTTTAGCCCCTTGCAGGCTCCAAGGCAAACAATGGCGCAGCCCCACCCGGCCTGGAAGGGCTCTCGGGACAGGGCAGACCAAACCTGGGAGTCCAAAGCAGGGTCAGCCCTAGGCTCTCTCTCCCCTCTCCTGAGGTGTCCTCAACAATTAGTCCAGGCTAGAAGAGAGGGAGGTTGCGAGGGTCGGATTTCTCCAGTCCTTCCTAGGCTCCCAGGCAAACCGCCGTGTGGAAGGGTCCGTGGGGCTCCGCAGCCCAAATTTCAGGTCAGAACCTGAGTCAGCCTAAGGCTGTGTCCCTCTCTCTCCCCTTTCCGGGAGTGGCAGGTTCCTGAAGCCCCCTTTGTCTGTGGTCGCAGGCCCAGGGGCCCGAGAATTCTGAAGAGTCTAGGGGAGGGTGCCGGCAGCAGCAGAAGCTGCTACTTGCGACTCACAGTTCTGTCGTTGTGATTTCCCTCTTCTGTCCCTCTCTCCTCTGGGTGGTGTGCAGCCTTCACCTGCTGTCCTAAACCCTAGAAGATCTTTTTCGTGGCTGTTTCAGCTTGTCCTCTAGCTATTTTTCTGGAGAAGAGATTCCTGTGTCTTACTAGTCTGCCATCTTCCCGGAAGTCTCTAGAGCTATTCTATTCTAAACTTAAAAGTTTATTGTTTTAAGAGTCAACAGAAGGGATTAAGGGCAGATTAGAAACGCAGAAGTAAAGATCACTGAACCGGAGAAGCAGTGGGACAACCCACAGCGCAGGCAGCCGTTATGGGTCCTTTTGTCCCCTCACAATGCTGTGTCTGGGCCCTGCCTTCTCTCCTCAGAGTGCAACTTTATCTGGAAGTAGGGAATTCGGGTGGGATGCTTATGATGAGGCCACACTGGAGGACAGTCCCTGATCCCATATGACTTGTATCCCTATAAGAGGAGGAGAAGTGACAGGAAGCCCGGAGGGATGAAGGCCATGTGAAGTTGGAGGCAGAGTGGAGTTCAGAGCGGCCAGGAAGGGTTCTCCCCTCTGGGCGTCAGAGGGGCTGGACTTGTACAGCGGGCAGTAAGCTGCTCTTTTAAGCCACCGTTTGGTGGTGCTTTGTCATGGCAGCCCTAAGAGATGTGGTCCATCCAGAGAGAGAAACAAAAACACTGAGAGGAAATGAAGTGCCTCAGTGGGATGGTACCAGATAATCTAACGTGCAGGTGAAGTGCCAGGGAAAAAGGGCGGGGATATTTGTATTTCACAAATCCAGGAATGTCAGTGGATCCCAAGCAGGATTACCACAGAGAAAACCATACCAATGCATATCACAAATTGCTGGAAACAAGTGAATAGAGAAAATTCTTCAAAGCAACCAGAAAAAGAAAGGAAATTGCATACAGGAGAACAAAGATAAGAATGACTGCAGATTTCTCATCAGAAACTATATAAGGCTTAAAACTGGAATAAAACTCTTCAGATGCAAAGCCGATTCAACATTCAAAACCTTGTGTAATTTATCATATCAACAGAAAAAAAAAGAATAAAAACCTTATGATCATCTCAATAGAGGCAGAAATGATATTTGGCAAAATTCACCATCCATTTCATGATAAAACATGAGCAAACTAGGAATAAAAGGGAAACCCAAATTCCTCAATCAAATAAAGAGCATCTATAAAAATTCTACAGCTAACATTGCACTTAATAGTGGAAAACAATGTTTTCCTGTAAGATTGGAGGGGAAAGGCAAGAATGTCTGCTTTTACCACTTCTATTTTAGTGTACTGGATGTCCTAGCCAGTGCAATATAGCAAATAGTGTTTTTTTTTTAAAAGACAAACATTGGAAATTAAGAAAAAATTGATTCCATTAACAGACAACATGGTCATTTACTTAGAAAATCCCACTAAATCTACAAAAAAAGCTATTAGAACTAATGAGTTTGGTGAGGTCACAGGACACAAGGTCAATACATAAAAAATCAGTTGTACTTCTATATATTAACGATGAACTATTGAAAAATAGGATTTTTTTTAAAGCATTTATAATAGCACAAAGAAAAACCACACACAAAATATGTAGTGGTGGTATTAGTTATCTATTGCTGTGTAACAAATTACTCCCAAACTTGACAGCTTCAAACAACAAGCATTTATTATCTCACTGTTTCTGAGAGCCACAAATTGATTCTGGCTCAAGGATCCTCGCACGGTCGCAGTCATTGCTAGACGCCACTGGGGATGAGGGATCTGCTTCTGAGCTTATTCAGAGCATTGCTGAGAAAAATTAAGAAAGACTTAACTACGTGGAGATAAACACCATAGTCATAGAATAGCAGGTGCAATATTGGTAAGATGAAGATAGATTTAATGTCAGCCAAGTCAAATCGCAATCAAATTGCTTTTTGTAGAGATATTGATAAGCTCATCCTCTGGTTTATATGATGGCGAAGGAAGGAAACTAGCCAAACTTTTTTTTTTTTTTTTAAAGATAACAGAGTTGGAAAACTCACACTGTCGCATTCCTAGACTGACTAAAGCTACAGTATCAAGACCCAGTTATGCCTGCCAAAGTATAAACATACAAACCAATATGATGTAACAGAGTTCAGAAATAGACCACACCTCTAAGGTCCATTGATTTTTACAGAAGTGCCAAGGTAATCCAATGGAGAAAGAGTAGTTTTTTCAATCAACTGCTGGAATAGACACCCACATGCAAAAAAAAGGTGAAATGGCCTTTGCCTCACCATCTACAAAATGATTTATCTTACGTCTAAATGTAAGAGCAAAAACTATAAAACTCCTACAGGTTGTGATCTTGAGTTAGGCAAAGATTTCTTAGGACATAAAAAGCACAAAAATAACACAAAAGAAAACCCCAAAAGAAGCAAGAAAAAAAAATTTTTTTAAAGCACAAAAAAATTTGATAAAGTGGACCTCATTAAAATTTTAAACTTCTGTTCTTCAAAATATACCATTAAGAAAACAAAAAGGCATAGACTAGGGAAAAATATTTGCAAATCATGTATCTGATACAGGCCTTGTAATCAGAATATAGTAAGCACTCTTCATGTCTTATCAGTAAGACAAGTAGCTCCAAAAATGGCAAAAGATTTGAATAGGTACTGTATCAGTCAGCCAAATGGGTGCTGATGCAAAGAACCAGAAATTGGTTGCTTTTATAAAGGGTATTTATTTGGGGTAGATGCTCATAGTTACCAGGCCATAAAGCATAAGTTACTTCCCTCACCGAGGCCTGTTGCCACGCCTTGGGGCAAGATGGCTGCTGGCATCTGCGAGGGCTCAGGCCTCCTGGGTCCCTCTCTTCCCAGGGCTTGTTTCTCGCCGGGCTCAGCTGCAGACTATCAGGCGCACGGCTCGGCTCGGCTCTCTCCCCAGGGCCTCTGCCGTGTTTAATGGAGCTTCCTTTCCTTCCTCACATTTCTCTGTGGGACCCTGGCCACCAAGGGGGCGGGCACTCAAAGTCCTACTAACGTGGCCCAATCAAAGCCTTAATCGTTATTTAATCAAGTAAAGGTGAAACCTCTCAATACAATATAATCTCATATGCTCAGAGGGACAGACCAGTTCACAAACAATCCAATATCTATTTTTGGAATTCAGTATCAAAGTGCGACAGGTATTTAACTAAAAGAAGTTAGAAATAGCAAATAAGCGCTGTTAGTCATCAGGGCAGTGCACAGTCAAGCCTCCGTGGAGCACACCACACATGCACCCAGCGGCCGAGTGTGGAGGCCGACGGCACCAGGCCGTGAGGATGTGGAGCCACCGGAACTCCAGTTCATTTCGGAGAGCACAGAATGGTACATGCACTTTGGCGATTTCTTATAGTTAAACATACGACGTGCTCAGCTGTGCTACTCCTACGCTTCTCTCAAAATCAGCGGAGACCTAAGTCCACAGAGGTGTTTATAGCTGTCCTGTTGTGCGTGCACTGCCCCAGCCTGGAGACACCTAAACGCCCATCGGCTGGTACGTGGACAATCACGCTGAGCCCGGTGCCACGGCAGCCTCCGCAGCACTGGGAAGGAAGAGACGACACGTGACTGGGTCGCGTGGCCCTGAGTTTTGTTCCTGAGTGACCATGCTCATGCCCTGACCCCGGCTTTGTGCACGTGGCCTTATTGGAAGCAGAGTCCAGGCTGGAGCGGGCCCGGAAGCAGTGGCTGCAGCGCTTCCAGGGAGGGGCCATCAGGCAGAGGGGGCACCGCGGGCGCCTTCCTGCAGGTGGCACGGGCAGGACAGCGCGCGCTGTCGTCAGCCACCCAGTTTGCAGAGCTTTGGCATGGTGGCCCTCGCAGGCGGGGGCATGGTGGCTCGCTGCCTACGGGAGAAGTCCGTTTATACGGTCTTCTGCAGGGAAGGCCCCGAGGGACAGAGATGAGGGGAGCGGCTGTCTGGGGGCGCTAGGATGCTTTTTCCTTAACCGTGGGGGTGGTTAGACAGCTCTGTCAAGACTGATCCAAGTGTCCACTTAAAATAGTAAATCTTCACTGGGCATAAATTGTATCTTCTCTTTTAAAAGGTTAGCAGGGGAGACCTTGTTTTCAGCTGCTGTGTAGAGGTGCCCAGGAGGCAGGTGGGCAGCTCGGCAGAGAGGGCCGTGGTCCCTCGCTCCCCTCCCCGCCCCCTTTCCCCTCCCCGCTCCCCTCCCCGCTCCCCTGGGTGTCAAGGCAGGATGTGGCTTCAGGCTCTGGGTGCCAGCCAGGAGCCTGGGCAGCACCTGAGCTTCCCTGAGGACGTGTGTGTTCGTTGCTTTTTTCCCCTTTGTCTGGACCCTACTTGTTTCTTTGTATGTCTCATTTTTGTTGAAAACGGAACATTTTGACTATAATGTGACTCTGAGCATCAGATTTTCCCTCTCCCCAGGGTTTGCTGCTGTGGCTGTTTGTTTTCGTTGTTTGGCAATCTTCTGAACTAAGTCTGTAAAGTCTGAATTATTTGTTGGTTTTGGCCGCTGAAGCCTCTGCTCATTTGTCAGCTAGCGATAAGACGGATTTCCTTAAGCGCTCACACAGAGGCAGGGGCCCGTATGTGCCCGTGGGGCCCATCTGCGGGGCCAGGCCGTGACATCCTGTCGCTCAGCCGGGGCTGAGCAGGCCCAGGTCCCCCGAGTGCCCACAGCCCTCCAGAAGGAGCCATCCCTTTTCACAGCCTCCACCCCTGCCTCACCCCAGCTGCAGCTTCCCAGCCCTGCGGGTAGCCTGTTGTTTCCCAGCTGCTATCCACCGTCTGGGGGGTCTGGGGGAGCATCACCTCGTGTCAGGTCGGATAGCGGCAGCCTTACAAGGGGAGTCGACCAGGGACCAGGGAACCGCCAGCCAGGCCGGGCGACAGCTCTCTGGGAAAGAGGCTTCAGTGGCCCTGCTGGATCTGCAGGCCACGGCGGAGCCGAGCAGCAGGGACGGCCTGGAGCTGGCCGGCACTGCCGTGCGGGCTGTGCCACGAAGGCTCCGTGGTGGTCTTGGGTGGAAGCCTCCGGATAGCTGCAGTTCTTTGGTTAGTTCTCACGCACCTGATCCTGACGATTCTTGCCAATCGTCTCACGGCTCTTTGGAGATTCCCCTCAGCACGTGCATCTACAGCCCCGCGTTTGGGATGCAGCGCTCCAGTTCTCGCCAAGCACCACGGGCTCTCTCTAGCCTCTCCCTGCCCGTGGCAAACCTGGTCCACTGGCCTCACAGTGTGTCCTCTGGTCAGTCGCCCTGCGTGTGCCAGGGCCCTGCCCCACCCCGCCCCTCCCCTGAGCGCACCCTGCCCTCTGCTCAGACGCCGCCTCCCCTGCCCTCCCTGCCCTCCCTGCCCAGTCTCAGACGCCCTCGGACGCCGGGCTCTGGACCTCACCGGCCCCGCCAGTGACCGGGGGTAAGGGCAGGAAGGGCATGGCAAACTCCATTTCCTGTCTCACGTGCTGCCCACCTGAGAAACGGAAATCCGCTGTCTTCCCCTTGGATGCCTCAGCTTGAGGTCTCAGCTCTTCTCAGGAAGAAGTTGCTGATTAATACGAAGAAGCAGATCCCCAGAAGAGAGGCCCGAGGGTGCCAGGGTGTCCAGCAAACAGACCCCCAGCACCCGGGGCTTCTGGACACTCAGGAGCACTCCACCCTGCCTCGGGAAAGGGCCCACTTATTTCCAAAGAGGTTCTTCGCCCGTGGCCTGTGTGGCCCCTGCCCCAGAGGAAGATGTGGGTCGCGGTCGGTGCGGCCGGGCGAGGCGTTTTTGGTTGGCGGCCCCGGGTTGGGCCCCGTCCCCTGCCAGCCCCTCTGGGCGCAGGGAGCTGCCCCTATGCCGCCTCACTCTAGTAGGGCCCAGGCAGCAGGGCGGCCCCGCCGCCGGCCGCAGGTGACCCCAGCCCACCTGTCTCGGCAGGGCGGGGCCAGCTTCCACGTGCTCGACCAGGGACAGTTCGCCAAGGAGGTGCTGCCCAAATACTTCAAGCACAGCAACATGGCGAGCTTCGTGCGGCAGCTCAACATGTGTGAGTACCGGCCGCCAGGCGCCAGGAAGCCCTGCCCGCAGCGGACGCGCCTCCTGGCAGCCCCCTGGGCCCAGGCCCGAGGGCAGCAGGGCCTCGCCTGGACGGGGCGAGCCGGCGCCGAGGGCAGGGCCACCTTGGCGGCAGCACCGCGCAGCGCTTGTCCCCGCCCCCATCTTGGCCACCCCCTTGATCACGGAAGCCGTCCACGGGACGGCGTTGGCCTCTGACACACGGCTATGCAGTGCCCCAGGCTTGACTCCTGTTCCCGGGTGCGACTTCTGTGACCCACGCCTGTCCCTCTGGGCTGGCGGGGAGGGTCTGGGTGGGCCGCACGGCTGCAGAGTATGGCTCCCAGCCTCAGTGCCCGTGGTGGCTGTCGAGCAGCTTCCCTGCCCCTCGCGCCCTCGTCTCCCTGAACTCGCTCGGCCCACGGCATGGAGAGGGGTCCAGCAGCTGGACACAGGGCTGGGGGCAGGGCTGGGCCTGGGGTGTCCAGGCAGGGCCACCTGGCCTCAGACCAGACCCTTCTCACCCTGCCAGCGGGATGGGGCCCGGCCCTCGTGGTTTGTCAGGCCCCGGCCCTTAGAGCTGACCCCGTCCCTGTCGTGTGCAGACGGCTTCCGGAAGGTGGTGCACATCGAGCAGGGCGGCCTGGTCAAGCCGGAGAAGGACGACACGGAGTTCCAGCACCCGTGCTTCCTGCGCGGCCAGGAGCAGCTGCTCGACAGCATCAAGCGGAAGGGGCCCAGCGTGAGTGCCAGCCGAGCTCCCCAGGCTCCCAGGCAGGGCTCCTGGCTGGGACCCTGTGGCCCCCATGACCCCCGTGACTTTTGCCACCTCGGGCCCAGGTGTCCACCCTGAAGAGCGAGGACGTGAAGATTCGCCAGGACAGCGTCGCCAAGCTGCTGACGGACGTACAGCTTATGAAGGGCAAGCAGGAGAGCATGGACTCGAAGCTGCTGGCCATGAAGCAGTGGGTGCTGCGGCGGACGGGCGGGCGGGGCTGGGTGCCGGCCCACCCCTCGGGCACCCCTGTGGCCTCTCTGCCAGAAGCGCTCAGCTTTAACCCTTTCTCCAGAGGCAGAATTAGGTGGGGGCGGAGCAGGCACCTCCCCGGCACTCCCCCCGCCCCCCATCCCTGCACCCCTGCCCCCAGGGCGCCACCCGCAGCCCTCCCTTGCTGCGCTGGGCACAGGGGTGGGGAAGCATTTCAGGTTCTCTCTCTGGGGGCAGGGCACCCACACATCCCACTGGTGTCTGGCCACAGGCCCCCTCTGTGGACCAGGCAGTGTGGGCTGAGTTGGTGGGGGCAGTGCAGGCAGCAGAGTGCTAGGGTCAGCCACCTTGATCCTGTCCTGGGAAGGGCCCCAGGAGCCCCAGGCAAGGGGCACCGCCCAGTGGCGCCTCCCCAGCTGCCACCTCTGCACCCCGCGAAGTGCAGCTGGCCGGATTTGGGGAGGGGTCTGGCTGGGTACCTCACAACCTTCCTGGGGGCTGGGGTCACACGGGGCCAGCGCCTCGGGCTGGTGCCGCTGACCCTCTCGGCCCCCGCAGCGAGAACGAAGCCCTGTGGAGGGAGGTGGCCAGCTTGCGGCAGAAGCACGCGCAGCAGCAGAAGGTGGTCAACAAGGTACGGCGGGCAGGGCCCGCGGGGCGAGGGGTGGCCGCGGCCCCTCTGCCCTCGGGGTGACCTGGCTCCTCTGTCCACAGCTCATCCAGTTCCTGATCTCCCTGGTGCAGTCAAACCGAATCCTGGGGGTGAAGAGAAAGATGTGAGGCTCTGGGGAACCCGCCCTCTCGGGAGAAGCCTGGCACGCACGACCCTAACCCCTGCCCCTCTCTGTAGCCCCCTGATGCTGAACGACAGCAGCCCGGCACATTCCGTGCCCAAGTATGGCCGACAGTTCTCCCTGGAGCACCTCCATGGCGCAGCCTCGTACTCGGTGAGCCCACGGCGCTGTGGGGCCTTGGCGCGGGGGTCGCCTGCCCAGGGAGGGGGGCTGCCCCACTCCCCACACGCAGCCAGCCTGGCTCTGCCCGCAGGCCCCGTCCCCGGCCTTCAGTGGCTCCAGCCTCTACTCGCCGGACGCCGTCGCCAGCTCTGGGCCCATCATCTCCGACGTCACCGAGCTGGCCCCGGCCAGCCCCGTGGCCACAGGCAGGAGCAGAGAGGAGAGGTGGGGCCACATCTACTCCCCACCCTGCTGGGCCTGGGTGGAGCTGGACAGGGGCGTGGGGACCCTCCAGCCAGGGCCAGCCGTCCCCAGCTGAGGGCGCTGCCCGTCTGCTCGCGTCTGCCCCGTCCAGGCCCCCGTCCAGCAGCCCGCTGGTGCGTGTCAAGGAGGAGCCGCCCAGCCCCCCTCGGAGCCCCCGGGTGGAGGAGGCGAGCCCCGGGCAGCCGCCCTCCGTTGTGGAGACCCCCCTGTCCCCGTCCACCCTCATCGACTCCATCCTGGGCGAAAGTGAACCCGTCACCACGGCCCCACTACCTGCCCCCGCCGGGGGCCGCGCCCCCACGCCCCCGCCTGCCTCAGCCCCAGAGAAGTGCCTCAGCGTGGCCTGCCTGGACAAGTGAGTGCCGGGCAGCAGAGGGCGGGGCCCCTGGACTGTGGGCACCGCGCAGCCTCGCACCCAGCACCCGGGGCCTGCCAGGCAACATCCCCCCCCCGTGCTCGATGCAGTCCCACCAAGGAGGGCCCAGGGGCGCAGGGAGGGTGGGCCGGTCGCGGGGTCCAGCGCCACCATCAGCACCGGCCACCCGGGCTGGGCCTGGGGCTGTGGGCGGCCTGTCTTTGCCTTGCAGCCCGCCTCGCGCTCCGCAGGTGGGGTTCGCCCGCCTCTTCCCCTCCCCCTCGCGGTCCTCTGCATAGCCGAGTCCAGCCAGGGCTAGCGCTGCCCCTGCCGGTGGGGGGTCCTCCCTGAGCTCGGGCCTGCCCTGTGGTGGGACGGGCCCCCCAGCCTGGGCCCGGCTGCCGGAGCACTCGGGGACCCCACCCCAGCCTGGGTGGGCCTCACCCCACACAGCGCCAGGGACTGGGCTGGCCACGGCCAAGCTCACCCTGGCCCAGCCCCCAGAGCGCCAACCTCCCCACCTCCCTGGGCAGGTCCCCAGCTCGGGGCTACCGCCCCCGGCCTGGCCACGCGTGTCCTGGGCGGCTGGGGCCCAGGCGCTGCCTTACCGGCCTCCCCCCCCCAGGAACGAGCTCAGCGACCACCTGGACGCCATGGACTCCAACCTGGACAGCCTGCAGGCCATGCTGAGCAGCCACGGCTTCAGCGTGGACACCAGCGCCCTGCTGGACGTGAGTCTCCCGCCCGCCGCGCCCGCCGCGCCTCCCCCTGCAGGCCGGGCCCTGACCCCCTTCTCCCCACAGCTGTTCAGCCCCTCGGTGACCGTGCCCGACATGGGCCTGCCGGACCTCGACAGCAGCCTGGCCAGCGTGCGTGCAGGGGGCGGGGCCGGGGGGGCGTGGGGGGCGAGGCTGCGGGGGCCGCCCTGTGACCCCCACCCCTGGTCCTAGCAGATCCAGGAGCTGCTCTCCCCCCAGGAGGCACCCAGGCCGCTGGAGGCCGAGAACTGTGGCCCCGACTCAGGTGAGCCAGGCCCCCGGCCCCGGCCCGCACCCCCGCCCGAGCCCCCCCACGCTCCCACAGCCCCTGACCTGCCGGCCCCGCAGGGAAGCAGCTGGTGCACTACACGGCGCAGCCCCTGCTCCTGGTGGACCCCGGGCCCGTGGGTGTGGGCGGCGGCGACCTGCCCGTGCTCTTCGAGCTGGGGGAGGGCTCCTACTTCTCCGAGGGCGACGACTACACCGAGGACCCCACCATCTCCCTGCTGACGGGCTCGGAGGCCCCCAAAGCCCAGGACCCCACCGTCTCCTAGAGGCCCCGAGAGGAGCAAGCAGGGCTGCTCTCAGCCCGCCCACCCCCTCCCAGCATAGGGTGGCCAGGGCGGCTGCTGGGGCTCGGCCCCCAGCCCCTGTGGGGCCGGGAAGCTGGGGCTCCCCGGGCCGGCCACAGCCCGGGCTGCTGTAGCCGCTTCGCCCTGGCTCGCGTGCGCCCCGTGCCGGGGGGCCTGCCGGGCACTCCTCGGGCGGACCATGCAGGTTGTTCATAGTCAGATTTGTATTTTGGATTTTTACACGAGAAGAACCCCCACTCTGCTCTGGCACAGGCACAGACACGCGGGGACAGATGGATGGGACACTCAGAAACCCATAAACAGGCGAACTCTGCTTGTGGCCTCCGTGTCTATTTCTCTTCTTGTCTCCGGGTGGAGTATGGGGAGGCGGGGGGCAGAGGTCACGGGAGGACCAAGGTCTGGGCCGAAGCAGCCTTTGGGGAAGGAGGAGTAGCCGCTCCTGGCCCCACAGGGCCCCCAGGCCATGCCCGGCCAGGGGCCAGTGTCTGCTCAGCACCTAGTGCAGAACCGTGGCAGCCCCTGAGCCCTAGGGGGCAGCAGGGCTGGGCAGCCTGGCCCTCGGCCTGCGGCCTGGGGGAGCCGTGGCCTGCACGGGGCCTGAGGGCTCCCCGCAGGGACGAGCGCCTGCAGTGCTGGGGGCTGCCCTCTAGGGCTGAGCGGGGGAGCAGGGCTCAGGTGTGCCACTGGGGGGGTCGAGGGGACAGGGGGACACTGCCTGCCTGCCCGGAGGCTGGGTTCTGGGGCCAGGGCCCCCTCCCTGTTTCTGACCCTTGGTCTGCTCCCCACACATGCATGTGCTCCCAAGGGGGAGGTCACCAGGGAGACCCAGGCCCTCCTGCCCAGGCAGCCCCCCCCCACTCCCCAAGTGGGCTCCCAAAGCTACCCTCTGCAGGCTCCCCAGCAGCACCTCCCAGGCACCTGTCGGGCAGGGTGTCAGGCCGCCCCCCACCACACCCCCCAGTACCCCACAAGGCTGAGGGAGACCACTCTGGGCAATGCTTTATTGTCATGGTCCCGAGGGAGGAGGGCGGCTCCCTGCATCAGGGGGTGTCTGGTGGCAGCGGAGGGAGGCCGGCCTGGGGGGCCTCGTGGCTGAGCACGTAGTAGTCGTGGACGTACATGAACACGGCTACCGGCTGCCCGATGATGAGCGACAGCCACACGGCTGCGTTGCCGTAGTTGCCCCGGAAGAAGCGGCTCACGATCCAGGCCAGCGGGATCTAGAGCGGGGCCGGGACGCGGTCGGCGGGGCCGGGACGCGGTCGGCGGGGCCGGGACGCGGTGGGCGGGGGCGGGGGCCGAGGCTCACCTGGGCCATCATGCCTGTGAAGGCCCACAGGCGAAACATGCGCAGGGGGATGCTCACCAGGTACTGGGGGGACAGGGTGGGAGGCAAGGTCAGGGCTGTCGCCAGGGCCACAGCCTGCCCAGAGCGAGGAGAGCAGGTGGCCGTGCCGCCGACTGACCTCGTGGAAGAACGCGGAGGCCAGGAACACCGCAGTCCTGGCCACCCACTTGCTGGTGCCCCGGCGCAGCATGGGCCTGTAGAAGTGCCTGCGAAGAGGGGGCGGTGGGCCGGGGCGGGGCCGGGGGCGGGCCGGGGCGGGGCCACGCGGCCCACACGCCCCACTTGGCCCACTCACCTGTTGCACCACTTGTGCACGGGGATGTTCCAATTCTGCCAGAAGTAGATCACGGACTCGGAGTTCCTGGGGAGACGGCAGAGGGGCGCTCAGGGCGCGCTGCGCCCCCGGCCCCGCCCCACCCCGTCGGGCCACCCACCACCAGTCGCGGTAGAACTCGCGGTCTGCAAACTGCATGAGCTCGGCCACGGCGTTGAGGCACGAGTGGAAGAACCAGTAGAAGAAGATGAGCCAGATGAGGTGGTTGGGGACCTGCGGAAGGGCGGGCTCCAGCTTGACCGCCCCCCACCCGCCCCCGCCCCGCCCACCCCGCACCCCCAGGCCCGCTCACCGCCAGCTTCAGGAGACGCTCGATGATGCGTGAGTAGTCCATGTCCTGCGGAGATGAGAGTCAGCGCGTCCTCGGCCTGCACCCCCGCCGCGGGCACCGGGCACTCACCTTGAACGGCTTCATGGAGTTCTGCACGGTGGGCACCATCCACTGCGGAGGGGGCAGCGTCAGCCCCGCCGCCCCCGCCACCCCCGCCACCCCCGCCGCCCCCGCCCGCCCGGCCCGGGCCTACCTGCTGGATCAGCCCCACCTGGAGCTGGGTGAGGAAGAGCTGCAGGGAGCAGAACGCAGCGCTGAGTGCGGCCCGCGGCGCCCGCCCCAGGGTGCCCGCCCCAGGGTGCCCGCCCCAGGGCGCCCGCCAGCCTCACCATCTCCAGGATCCGCCGCAGCAGGAAGCGCTTCCGGATCCGAGGGGAGCGCGGGAAGTTGAGCTCGTAGCACAGGGTGGGGGCGAAGAGGAAGTAGTACAGGTCTGCAGCGGGAGGGGGGAGCGCAGGGGCTGGCACCGGGAGGGCCTGGCGGGCCCCGCCTCCCCGCTCAAGGGCGCTCACCGCGGTGGGTCAGGTTGTCAGGGTAGCTCACGACGTGCTGGGCAGCGCCCCCGGTGACCTTGCCTCGGGGGGCTCCGGGCTGAGCAGAGGGTGAGGGGTCCGGAGCGCGGGCCCCCGCCCTGGCCCTGTGCTCCCGGCACCACAGGTTCACGTCGCGGTAGGAGAAGAGCTTGAGGAAGAGGATGGTGTAGACCAGCAGCGCCAGCAGGCAGCCCACTGCGGACAGCGGGGCTCAGGGCACCGCCCCCGGCACCGCCCCCCGCAGCCCGCCCAGCGCCGCCCCAGCCCAGGGGTGCACCTGGCGTGATGGACTCCACCAGGAAGGCCACGGCCGCGGGCAGGCACAGCAGGGCGGCCAGGTTGGCCCCGTGCAGCAGCAGCCCGGCCTGCTCCGTCAGGGCGCCCTGGGGCGGGGCGGGCGGGCTCAGCGGGGCCGGGTCCCGCCACCCCAGGCCTAGGGCCGGGGAGCCACGTGCAGCCCGCCTG
>JAKSZT010053894.1:29799-43554 GCA_026826555.1 Tolypeutes matacus
TTTTTTTTTTTTTTTTTTTTTTTTAAAGATTTTATTTATTTATTCATATATCCCTCCCTTGCTGCCTGTGCTCGCTGGGTCAGCCAACCACGCCGTGCAGGCAGGCCCGCCCTCACCAGGAGGCCCCGGGAACCGAACCCGGGGCCTCCCATATGGTAAACGGGAGCCCTACTGATTGAGCCACAGCCGCTTCCCAAGCCAAGAATTCTTTATCCACCAAAACTGTCCTTCAAATATGAAGGTGAATATAAAGTATTCACAAACAGAAACTAAGAGAGTTTGCAAAAAAGAATCCAACTTTGCAGGAAATATTAAAGGAAGCCTTAGAACCTGAAAGAAAAAGACAGGAGAGAGAAGCTTGGAGGAGAGTATAGAAGAAAGAAAAGCAGAAAGGATAACCAAAAGAGTAAAAAGAGAGACAAAAATAAAATGACAAATGAAAACCAAAGAGGGGTCGGATGTGGCTCAACTGGTTGGGTGTCTGTCTCCCATATGGAGGGACCCGGGTTCGATCCCCGGGACCTCCCGGTAAAAAAAAAAAAAAAAAAAGAAAACCAAAGAATAAAATAGAGGAAATAAATAGTGCATTTTCAGTAATATCATTGAATGTGAATGGATTAAATTCCCCAATCAAAAGATACAGGCTGACAGAATGGATAAAAAAACATGAGCCATCCATATGCTGCTTATAAGAAACTCACCTCAGACCCAAGGATACAAGCTGGAGGAAAGTAAAAGGTTGGAACAAGATACTCCATGCAAATAGTAAGCAGAAAAGAGCAGGGGTAGCTATACTAATATCAGACAAAACAGACTTCAAATGCAAAAAAGTGATAAGAGATGCAGAAGGCCATTATATATTAATAAAAGGGACGATCCTCCAGGAAGATATAACAGTCATAAATATCTACACACCTAACCAGGGTGCCCCAAAATATATGAGACAAACTCTGGCAAAACTGAAGGGAGAAATAGACATTTCTACAATAATCGTCGGAGACTTCAACACCCCTATCACATCATTAGATAGAACAACTAGACAGAAGATCAACAAGGAAACAGAGAACTTGAACAATATGATAAACAAGTTAGACCTAACAGACATATACAGAACACTGCATCCAAACTCAGCGGATTATACGTTCTTCTCAAGTGCCCATGGATCTTTCTCCAGGATAGACCACATATTAGGGCACAATGCAGCTCCCAATAAATATAAAAAGATCGAAATTATACAAAGCACCTTCTCAGATCATAAGGGAATGAAACTAGAAATCAATAACAGACAGGAAAAAAGTAAATTTGCAAATGTGTGGAGACTGAACAACACACTCCTAAATACTCAGTGGGTCAAAGAAGAAATTGCAAGTGAAATCAGTAAATATATTGAGACAAATGAAAATGAGAACACAACGTATCAAAACTTATGGGATACAGCGAAGGCAGTCTTGAGAGGGAAATTTATAGCCCTGGATGCGTATATTAAGAAACAAGAAAGAGCTAAACTCAAAGATTTAACTGAACAACTAGAGAAACTAGAAAAAGAACAGCAAACCAGTCCCAAAGCAAAAAGAAGGAAAGAAATAATAAAGATTAGAGCGGAAATAAATGAAAATGAGAACAGAAAAGCAATAGAGAAAATCAACAAAACCAAAAGCTGGTTCTTTGAGAAGATCAATAAAATTGACAAGCCCCTCGCTAGACTAACAAAGAAAAAAAGAGAGAAGATGCAAATAAATACAATCAGAAATGAAAGGGGGGAAATTACAAATGACCTCACAGAAATAAAAAGAATCATAAGAGGATATTATGAGAAACTATATGCCAACAAACTGAACAGCCTGGATGAAATGGACAAATTTCTAGAAACGCACAACCAACCTACACTGACACAACAAGAAATACAAGAACTTAACAAACCGATCACAATTAAGGAGATTGAATCCGTCATCAAAAATCTCCCAGCAAAGAAAAGTCCAGGAACAGATGGCTTCACAGGTGAATTCTACCAAGCATTTCGAAAAGAATTAACACCATTCCTGTTTAAACTCTTCCAAAAAATTTAAGAGGAGGTAAAATTACTCAACACATTTTATGAAGCCAACATCGCCCTAATACGAAAGCCAGACAAAGATTCCACAAGAAAAGAAAATTACAGACCAATCTCTCTAATGAACATAGATGCAAGAATTCTCAATAAAATACTTGCAAATCGAATCCAACAGCATATCAAAAGACTTATACATCACGACCAAGTGGGATTTATTCCTGGTATGCAAGGCTGGTTCAACATAAGAAAATCAATCAATGTAATACACCACATTAACAAATTGAAGGAAAAAACCACATGATCATCTCAATAGATGCAGAAAAGGCATTCGACAAAATCCAGCATCCTTTTTTGATAAAAACACTTCAGAAGATAGGAATAAAAGGAAAATTCCTCAATATGATAAAAGGCATATATGAAAAACCCACAGCCAACATCATACTCAATGAGGAAAGGTTGAAAGCTTTCCCCCTAAGATCGGGAATGAGACAAGGATGCCCACTGTCACCATTGTTATTCAACATTGTACTCGAAGTTCTAGCTAGGGCAATTAGACAAGAAAAAAAATTAAAGGCGTCCAAATAGGAAAAGAGGAAGTAAAACTCTCACTGTTTGCAGATGACATGATCCTGTAATTAGAAAATCCTGAAGTATCCACAACAAAGCTACTTGAACTAATAAATGAGTTCAGCAAAGTGGCAAGATATAAGATCAACTCACAAAATCAGTAATGTTTTTGTACACTAGTACTGAACAATCTGAGGAGGAAATCAGGGGGAAAATTCCATTTTCAATAGCAACAAAAAGACTCAAATACCTAGGAGTTAATTTAACCAAGGAAGTACAGGACCTATATGCAGAAAACTACAAAACAATGCTAAAAGAAATTTAAAAAGACCTAAACAAATGGAAAGACATTCCGCGTTCATGGATTGGAAGAATAAATATCGTGAAGATGTCAATCTTGCCCAAACTGATTTATGGATTCAATGCAATACTAATCTAAATCCCAACAGCTTACTTTACAGAATTAGAGAAGGCAATTACAAAATTCATCTGGAAGGGTAAGTGCACCCGGATAGCCAAAAGTATTCTAAAAAAGAAGAGCGATGTGGGAGGAATTTCGCTGCCTGACCTTGAAACATATTACAAAGCTACAGTGGTCAAAACAGCATGGTACTGGCATAAAGATAGACATATCGATGAGTAGAATAGAATTGAGAATCCAGAAATATACCCTCACCTATACAGTCAACTGGTTTTTGACAAACCTACCAAGCCCACGCTGATGGGAAAAAACAGTCTCTTCAACAAATGGTGTTGGGAGAACTGGCTATCTATAACCAAAAGAATGAAAGAGGATCCCTATCTCACCCCCTATACAAGAATCAACTCAAAATGGATCAAAGATCTAAATAGAAAAGTCAGGACCATAAAACTACTAGAAGAAAATGTAGGGAAACATCTTCAAGACCTTGTAGTAGGTGGTGGTTTCTTGGACCTCACACCCAAAGCACGTGCAACAAAAGAAAAAGTATATAAATGGGACCTCCTCAAAATTAAACACTTTTGCACCTCACAGGACTTTGTCAGAAGGGTGAAAAGGCAGCCGACTCAATGGGAAAAAATATTTGGAAACCACATATTTGATAAGGGTTTAATATCCAGGATATATAAAGAGATGTTACAGCTCAACAATAAAAAGACAAATGACCCAATTAAAAAATGGGCCAAAGACTTGAAAAGACATTTCTCCGAAGAAGAAATACAAATGGCAAAAAAACACATGAAGAAATGCTCAACATCACTCATGATTAGGGAAATGCAAATCAAAACTACAGTGAGATATCATTTCACACCTATCAGAATGGCCACTATTAAAAAGACAGAGAACTACAAGTGTTGGAGAAGATGTGGAGAGATAGGAACACTTCTTCACTGTTGGTGGGAATGCAGGATGGCACAGCCACTGTGGAGGACTGTTTGGCAGTTCCTAAAGAAGTTGAATATAGACTTGCCACGTGACCCTGCAATACCACTACTGGGTATATACCCAGAAGAACTGAGAGCAGTGACACGAACAGACATCTGCACACCGATGCTCATAGCCACATTATTCACCATTGCCAAAAGTTGGAAACAACCCAGGTGTCCATCAACAGATGAATGGATAAACAAACTGTGGTCTATTCACACGATGGAATATTATGCAGCTGTAAGAAGAAATGAAGTCATAAAGGATATGGCAACGTGGATGAACCTGGAGGACATTATGTTGAGTGAAGCAAGCCAGACACAAAAGGACAAATACTGTATGAATGTATTACTATGAATCAAATATATTGTGAAATATATTGTTTGATTAAAAAAAAAAAATTTTTACATGTATCAATTATATTTAATTGAGAAATGTATATATTTATTCATCTGTGTTTACTTTTTAGTTTTTAATTGTTTATGTTTTCAATTATTAAATGTACAAAATAAAGTTAAAAAAAGAGAAAAAAATACAATTAATGTAACTTATGGGCTATAATTAGCAATATTGTAATACTGCAATATTCTTGCATCAGTGTCAAAGAAGGTACTATATCAATGATAAGTGTCAATAATAGGGTGGTATGGGATTTTTTCCTTTTGGACTAGGGAAAACATTCAAAAACTTACAGAGGCGATGACTGCACAACTCTGATGAAACTGAGAGCCACTGAGTATACACTTTGGACAGACTGTGCATGGCATGGGACTGTACAGCACAGTGAACCATGTGGTGGAAGATGGACTGTGTCTAACAACACAAACATGAGCGTGCTCTCTCGTGAACAGTAACAAATGTACAGCACTAGTACATGGCTTTAATGATAGGACGTACATGGACAAAATATATCAAATGTAAGCTACGGACCGCAGTTTTGGTAATAGTTTGATGATGTTCTTTCAAAATCTGTAGCAAATGTTCCACAACAATGCAAAGTGTTGGTGGAGGGGTGACGTACAGGAATTCTGCACATAATGCATGATTGTTTTGGAAGCACACAACTTCTCTAATAAAAATATATATCAAAAAATTAATTCACCAGTTCAGCAACGTGAAATTAGGAGCTAATACTATAAAATTCTTAAAGAAAGACACACGGAACTATTTTCAGGACATTCTATTAGGTAATGGATTTTCAGATTTCACACCAAAAGCACAAGCAACAAAATAAATAGAAATGGACTTCATCAAAATCTAAAAATAATAATAATAGAACTGCAAAGGGATATAGAGAGATGCAAAGTTATCAAAGATTTCAGCACTCCTCTCTGACAGATTGAACACAGTAAGGTTACTAGGAGACCTGAGCAACACTGCCAACCAACTTAAGTAGCACTTGCAGAATACTCCATTCATTAACACTCTGCTATCTTTCCAAAAGCACGTGGAACATTTACCAGGAATCACCATATTCTGGTAATAAAAGAAGTCTCAATAAATTTAAAAGAATTCAAATCATGCAAAATATATACTCTGACCATAGTGGAACTAAATTACAAATCTATAAGAGCAAAACAGCCAAGAACTCCCCAGATAGAAACCATTTAACATGGTCTTGCCACGTTAAGCAAGACTATCCAGTACATTTCTTACAAGCAGCCAGAGTTGTCTCTCGGTACATCAGCTTGAACAATCGCTCAGTTGGCATCACACACCAGTCACCGTGACCCTTTGGCTTGTACCTGCCAGACTTCTGACAGCAGGAAACCATATGTGCCCCCTATACACACAGCCAGACACTGGACCTTCCTTCCTAAACACAGGTGTCAGAGAAAGAACTTGGGTTGACCACTCAGGGAAATGCGATGCTGCAGCTCACTACTCACAGGCCCCTTGAAAACATTATTTCTCAATGTAAGGCATGCCAAGCTATAGCATCAGGTCGCATGCGAAGTCAGGGGTCTCCTCGAGGCTCTCAAAGTTAAGCAGCAAGTCCTTCCTGAGCACAGGGCAGCAGCGTGTAAGAGCCACGTGGGCCTTTCCTAATGCACCTACTCTAAGAACATCAAGCTGAGGGAACGACAGAGTCTTTAAACTCAAATAATTCAGCTAAATGAAAGTGGGGACAATGATGGCAGACGAGTGGCAGCGCGACTCCTCACCTGAGGCTCTGTGGACCACGGGTCAGAAAGCAGCAGGCAGCTGGCTCCCCCAGCAAACCTCTGGGAACCAGAACAAGCTCAGGCCCCTGGGCTCCGCCTCTGACCTGCCGTCTTCTCTCCACACACAGCCAACAATCTTGGGGGAACAAGAAAACGGTGAGATTCAGGCCTAAAGGAGTCACTGCAGCCTGGATGTTGATGGCGAGAGAACAAAACTCCATCTCAGGCCACTGCACTGTGACAGCAAAGAGAGACCAGAGATACCTGCTCAGAGGAGCCACAAAAGCCAGAAACCTAGGGGGGAAATCCTGCGACAGCAGCAGCCGCTGGGCCGCCGGCGTGCAAGGACTGCGCCTGCAGCAGTATCACAAGCCCCTGCCTGCGCCGGGGTGGCCCCGGCCCTCGCCCCCCGCAGGACCCGGCGCCCTTGGGCGTCTCCATCTGGGCAGCTCTAAACAACCCACGGCCGCGCCCGGCCCACCTTCCTCCTTCCCTCGGTCCTCAGCGCTCGGCTCCGGCTCAGAAGCCAGCGCCCTCGGGGCCCAGCCCGGTCGCCCGCAGCCCGCCAGCCACGCCCTCAGCTCCGCTCCTCCGCCCCCGCGCCGCCCCCGCCGCCCCCGCCGCCCCCGCACCGGGCCCCGCAGCGGGGCGCAGGCCCCAAGGCGCTGCGCTGCGGCCACGGCGTCCAGGCCCGGGCGGCTCCGGCGCCGGGCAAAGCGGCGAGGCCCTCGGCCTGACCCTTGGTCCCGTGACTGCGGAGAGGCCGCGGGGAGCCCAGGCAGGCCCGGCGGCCCGGGGCGCTCCACGCTCAGGCCGAGCCTCCGCGGAGGCGGCCGTGGCCCCGCGCGGACCAGGCACCGGCGCCGCCGACCCGCGCCCGCTCGGCAGCTGGCGGCGCCTCCGGCTGGACGCTGACCTCGGCGCAGGCGCCCCCCGAGCCGGCCGCCCAGGGCCTCCCTCAGCGCCGCCGCCCGCGGTTTACCTGAGGAGAAGCCGCCGCTGCCGCCGCCCTCCCGCCCCGCGCTAACCGGAGTGGGCGTGGCCGCCGCGCGCCGGGCCCGCCCCCGCCGCCCGCCAGCCAACCGCGACCCGCGGGCCCGCCTCCCACTGGCTGCGCCCCGCCCACTGCGCCGAGCAAGCAGGAGTGCGCCGACTCCGACGTGGCCTCGGCCCGCCCCCGGCCGCCGCGGGACCGCCGCTCCTGACTGTTGGGCGCGCACGCGCGCGCCCGGCACAGCCCCGGAAGCCCGCTCGCGCGCGTCCGACCTCTGCGCAGGCGCCAGCCGCGGGCCCGCGCGCGCCCGTCTCCGGGGGAGGGGTGGCAGCGCGCGCACGCGGAGGCGCACCTGCGGACGCGGGCCCTCGCGCACGTCTACCTGTACAGGTGCGCGCGCCAGCGCGCCCGGGAGGACCCAGCCCCGGACGCCGCCGTGCCTCGCGCCCACAAACATGCCGCGGGGCCCGCGTCGCCAGGCCCGCCCCACGCAGGGGCACCCTGGAGAGCGGGACGTACCCCATGAGTGAAAGCAGCCCCAGTGCCACCACGCGCTGCGGCGGGGCAGCAGGGGCTGGGGGCCTGGAGCCAGGCACGCCGAGCGCGCCTGCACGTGCTCTCAGACCAGAGAGGGGTGCGCGGTGGCCGCGGCCCCGCACGCACCGCCCGAGGCGACGTGCCCGGGCTGGGAGGCCGCTGAAAGGGCAGTGCAGGGGTCAGAGAGGCGTCAGCCCGTTCCTCTTGTAGGGAGGGAGCCCGGTAGAGGGAAGGGAAGACGTCAGCGAGAGAAAGTGCTCGGCAGCTTGGGGTCTGGCCCGGGCACGCCTCTAAGGAGAGAAGCCAAGCACGGCCTGAAAAAGCTTGCGGTGAGGAAGGCAGGAGGCCTTTTCCAAGCCCCCAGTCCCCTGCCTAAAACCGCTGCAGCGGCCCCAGTGGCCCTCATCCCTCATGCTTTCCCCGCTTCCGGGCCCCAGGCCATGCTGCCTCTCCAGCCTCAGCTAGACTTGCAGCCAGCGGTGCACTGTGGCTACCATGGTGGCAACGCCAGCCTCGCTTCCTCCACAGGGAGCTGCACGCAGGCCCGCCCGGGTCAGCCTCCGGCTCCTGGGCCTCCAGCACTCAGGCTGCACGTGTGTGGAATAGGTGGCTGAACTCTGGTGCGATGAAAAACCAAGTCAAGATTTTGCAATGGAAGGATGGGCAGGAGCTGACGGCTCTGTGGGCCCTGCCTGTTGTCTCAGCTCCACACCCGCTTCCAGTTGGTCCTGCAGACAGAGGCAGTGGCAGGAGCGGGAAGAAGACAAGGGAGAGGCTGGCAAGTGCAGGCTGCCCTCCACCACCAGGCCCTGGCCTGCCTCCTGGCTCAGCACCACTGCAGCCCACCTGGCCACTTCTGGGCACCCTCCCAGAGGACGAGGAAGCACATGGGAAACAGTTGCTGGTACGAGGTTTTCCCCTCTCTCCCTTATCTCCTCAGACCTGGGGAGTCTAGGGGAAAAAAACCTACTCTTTCTTTGCCTCTCCTCCAGGTTTCTTTAATGGCCTTCTGTGGTCAGCCACGCTCAGGCTGCACCTGTGGCTCTAGTCTTGTCCTGAGTGTTCTGCCCTCAGGAGAGGGCTGGCCCAGCAAGGTGTCCACAGGCCGGGCAGGGGCGAGGAGGAACCCCTCTGCGAGGGCACAACACAGGCATAGCTCTAGACCCGTCTGTTCTAGAACGTGCCCCAGCTTCCCCAGAGTCTGCCCTCCCTCATGCCAGTCCACGGCTGAGCTATGTCTCCCACCCTGAGCACTCAGCCCTGGTCAGTCCCCAGCCTCTGCCCCAGCCTCAGAAAGTCTCCTGAGGCTTGGCTGCTGCCTCCACAGGCCACAGGCCTTGCCTGGGCTCCTGCAGCCTGTCGCCCACTGCCATTGCTGCAAATTAGGCCTCAGCCATGCCCCAGGGCTAAGCTGGACCACCACACCCCCTTCCGCAGCCCCCTCCCCTCCATGAAGGGCAGCGGCGGGCACAGGCAGGACCAGCGAGTCTTCCTGGAGCAGATGTGCAAGTGCCGGGGCAAGGGCTACCTGCTCTCCTCCAAGATCGGCTCCGGGGCCTCCTCCAAAGTCTACCTGGCCTATAACACACACAAGCAGATGCAGCCACACACCAGGCTGTACTCCGACCTGCGGGTCAAGCGCCACACCATGGTGAGGTGGCATGGCCAGTGCCCACCCAGTCCTCTGGCCCAGCCCCAGCCCACCCTGTCCCAGACCCCGCTCAATCCCCGTCCTGCTTCCTCCCGCTGCCCCTCCCTGGCTGCAGCCCCTGGGCACACAAGGGGCGGGAAGGAGGGGAGGGAGGGGAAGAGCCCTGGAGGATACTGCTGACCCAGCGGCCATCCTGCACTCCCAGGTGGCCATGAAGGTTGTCTCCATGGCTGAGATCCCTGCAGAGTTCTCCCACAAGTTCCTGCTCCGCGAGAACTCACCACTCTGCGCCACCTACAAGCACCTGAACATGGTGGGCAGTGGCCCCAGGATAGCCTGCACCCCATCCCGCCCTCCCCGCACCTGCTGCCCTCTAGGCCTGCCCCCCTCCCCCACCTGGAAGTCCACGTGGCCCTCAGTTTCCAGGCTCAAGCCCATCCTGAGACCCCAATCCAGGGCGGCCAGGCACACCCCCAGCCCGGCCCCTCCTCACGGTGATGGCAGGCGAGTGGGGTCCAGTAGGTGCAGCTGTATGAGACGTACCAGAATAGCCAGCGCTCCTACCTGGTGCTGGAGCTGGTGGCCCGCAGCGACCTGCTGGAGCACATCCACGCGGTGTCCGGCCACCGCCACCACCCCGGGCACGAGGCGGCGGCCCGCAGGCTGTTGTGGCAGCTGGTCAGCGCCGTGGCCCACTGCCACAGTGCAGGTGTCGTGTCCCAGTGAGGGCACCACCTGCCCACCACCCACGTGGCCAAGCAACCCCCCAGTTCAGGCTCAGCCCCTCCCCCCCTTCCCCACACAGGAACCTGAAGCACGAGAACATCCCGCCCGACGACCGAGGCCTCCTGGAGCTGACCGGTGAGTGGCACCTGCCGCAGGCCTGACCTTCAAACCTCCCAGGAGACCTACAGCCCACCCTCCCCCACAGCACAACCCTACAGGCCACCAACCCCCCCCCCCACTCCTCCCCACGTGCCCCGCAGACTGGCTTCGCCCGCTGCTCAAGGCCACGCTGCTGAGCACCTTCCGCGGCCCTGTGGCCCACACGGCCCCGAAATCCACGAGCAAGAAGTACAGCGGGGCGCACCGCCCCAGGGTGCCCCCAGAGGCGTCGTCCTCTTCGCCATGGCGAGCATGGGGGGCGGGAAGCTGCCGTCAAGGAGCACCAGCCGCACGGCACGCTGCGCCTCCTGAGCCGCGGGCCCGTCTTCAGGCGCCGCCGTCCTGCCCTCCCAGGTCCCAGCCTGGGCCTGGAGGGTGGGCAGCAGACGGGGCCTAGGCCATCGAGGGTGGGGGAGTGACCTGGCCTTGAGACCCCGGGCTGCCCCGCCCTGCGACGACGGGGAGGGCCGGCTCCACTCGCGGCCTGAGAAGGCGTCCGGCCCGCCTCCCATGGGTGCAGTGCTGCGAGAACGGAAGGCGCCCCTCGAGGGCGCCCCTTGACTGTGGGGGGTGAGCGCTCACCCGCAGAGTGCCAGGATCTGATCCGCGGCTCCTCCGCACCGTGCCCGGCGCCCACGGCTCTGCCTGGTGGGTAGGGACGCCACCCTCGGCCACCCGCCCGGTCTCGCCGCCGTCCGCGGTGGTGACGTGGGTGGAGGCCCAGCGCCCGGACGACGTGACGCTCCGAAGCCCCCAGGGGCCCAGTGCCTGGCTTCGGGGCACCCAGGTCTCCCGAGGACGACCCGAGGCGAGGAGCGGGTTCTGCTGGGCTGCGGCTCCGGGGCTTGGGTTTGGCCAGCCCAGGGGTCCTGGCGCCCCCAAGCAGCCGCTGTCACTGTACCCCACTATGTCTGCGTTCATGAAGGCACTTTGGCACCACCTGGTCAACTGAGGGGCGGGGGGGAGGAAGGCCAGATAAAACATTTATTCTGTCGGAACCTGGCGTGTAGACGTGTAGTGTGGGGGGAGGGGACAGAGCCGGTCCAGGGATGCGAGGCTCGCTTACCACGTGACCATCAGCCCTCCGCTGCCTCCGGAAGGCGCTGTTACCAGTGAGTTTTTCTGCCACCCCCCAGAGATGTGGGAGAGGGCCGGGGGCACTTGGGAGAGGGGCCTGAGGACGTGTGAAGTGGGGGCTCTGGGACCGTAGAGTCCAAGGGTCGGGCGGCCAGCACTCAGGAGTGCTGTGCAGATGGCCCTGAGGACAGGCAGGACCCTGGAAAAGGAGAAGAGGAGGTCGGCACACTACCACAGTCGGGACAACTCCAAGGCAGTGCTGGGGAGCTCTAAGGGAGCAGAGAGTTGGGGTTAGTCTGGCAGGGACAAGACTCTAAAGGAATTTTAGACACAGACAAGGGGGTCTGGGGGTGAGGGGCTGAGAGAGGCCCTAGCCAGAGGGGAAGAGCCAGGGCGCCAGTTCAACTCAAGACTGGGACACTGGAGGGCCTGGGGAGCTGGCAAGGGGCTGAGGGCAGGAGGTGGAGATGGAAAAGGCAGAGCAGCAGCCAGCTGGGAGGACAGTTCAGACCTGGGAGGGCCCACAGTCCTCAGAAGGCCCTGGAAAACCCCATCCAGGACATGGCTGGATCACTGGCCAAAGTCTCAAGAGCCCTTTGAGGCTGAGTCTCGGGCAGGCTGAGCTTGAGGGGGCCCCAAGTCAGCCCCGGGGGGACTCCTTGCACAGAGGCCCCCACGGTGCCCTGCGGATTGGGAAGTTCCAGCCCGTTGCTGGCACCCTCCACCGTAGAGGCAGCTAAGAGCAACGAGGCCGGTGTGTGCTGGCTGAACAACCTCCTCCGGCAGCACCAGGGCACAGGGCTGGGGGCGGCCTCAGCCCTGCCATGCTCAGGCACTAGTCCTCAAACCCGCAGACCAGAGTCCTCAGCAGGCACCAGAAGCCTAAGTGCAGCTCCACCTCTTAGCAGGGTGCAGCCTCTGAGCTGTGAGGACCAGAGGAACCCGCGAGAGCAAAGGTGGGTCTGGAGCTGCGGGCGGGCTGCAGGGGCCTCAGGTGGGCTCTGGTGCCAGCTCCCGCTCCTGCCGCTGCCGAGCACACTGCTCCTGCTCCTGGAGATCCAGCTGCTGCAGCTGCCGCTCCACGTCTTCAGGCACCTGCACCTGCAGCAGATTTTCCATGCCATGCTCTGGCTCGTCCCCGATAAGCACCTGCCAGCAGGGGAGGCACGAGATCAGATGACCAGCTGTGGGCACTGCCTCCCATCCCCCCCTACAGTGCCCCTGTGCACCTACCTGGATGAGTTTCTCACAAGCCACCCTCACATCGGGTTCCGATTCCCAGCTGTGCAGCTCTCGAAGGATCAGGTAGGCTCCCTGGTCCCGCACCTGCTTCCGACCAGGCGCTGTAGCTGTCAGCTGGGAAGGGGCGGAGATTACCCAGAGGTCAGAGCATTTGCATGCGTGGGGGGAGGTGAATGTGGCACATAGCAGGGCGCCTGCTCACCAGCATGATGGCCTCGATCAGCATCTTGCGG
This sequence comes from Tolypeutes matacus, assembly GCA_026826555.1. Classification (NCBI taxonomy): domain Eukaryota; kingdom Metazoa; phylum Chordata; class Mammalia; order Cingulata; family Chlamyphoridae; genus Tolypeutes; species Tolypeutes matacus. Next base: position 42,609 of record JAKSZT010053894.1, read on the forward strand.
ATGTCAGCATCAGGCTCTCGCTGCTTGTCTGGCGGCAGGTACTGTAGGTCCACAGGCAGCCCTAGGAACAGGTGTGAGAGGCACTGGAAGGTGTCGGGAAGAGCAGGGGCTGGACACCCGTGTCTCTCACCCCCTCCTGATCTCCTGGCAGGCCCACCCAGAGGCCACTCACTCTCCACTTCCTCCTCGGAGAAGTCCTCGGGTCCTGCCAGGGGCAGCAGCAAGAAGGGGAGAATGTCCACCTCGGGCCCAAGCAACCATTCGTGGTGTCCTGCGGAATACAGGCAGGGGGCACTGGAGTCCAGTTCCCACCCCAGCAACGCCCCCCACCCCACCCGGCCACCGCCACTCACGATGCTCGAAGCAGCAGTTCCGCAGAGTCCCCACCACCCCGCCCCTGCGCACCGTGGACTCCGGGTACTGGGTAAAGGGCAGCAGCCGCTGGATCACGCACCTGGAGAGAGGGAGCACTCAGTGCCGGCCCTGCTCGCACCCGCCCGCTCCCCGTCCCCCCCCGGCCGCCCGGGACATCACCTGTCGGGGTCCAGCAGGAAGGCGCGCGCCGCGGGCCGCTGGCTGAGGTTGGAGAGCAGCGGCCCCAGGTAATGCAAGGGCGCGCGGGCGTTGTAGCCGGGCGTGCACAGCGCGCGCACCAGCCTCTCCAAGACCGGCTCCCCCGGCTCCGCGGCCGCCAGCACCGCCGTCAGCGCGGCACAAGGCGCCGGCTCGCGGCTGAGGTTGGCTAGCGCGGCGGCCGCCTCCTCGGCCCAGGGCCACTGCGGGTCCAGCGCGCGGCCCAGCAGGCGGGCAGGCAGCCCGGGCTCGGCCGCCAGCAGCGGATCGTGCAGCCCGGGCTCGGCCGCCAGGTTGACCAGCGCGCGGGCGGCGTCGCGGGCCAGGGACGGCGCGGGGGCCGCCGCCAGCTCGGCCAGCGCCCGCAGCAGCG
>JAKSZT010053895.1:44053-65712 GCA_026826555.1 Tolypeutes matacus
TTGTGGCAACGGATGTAGGCCATTTTAAATCAGCACACACCACTCAGAACTGAGTGGGAGAGAGTGTGGTCTACAGTGTGAACTGTGGTCTATGGTTGGTGGCAAGGCTCCAGGATGTGTAAGTTCATTGAGGGTGGTGGGCCACACTGTGGGAGATGTTTGTGTGCGATGTGGTGGGAGGTGTGGGAGGTGGGCAACATGGGAATCCCAGTGGATTCCGTGTAATATTGTGGGTAATCTAAGCACCTCTTAAAATATATGTATATATATATATATAAAAACAACATTTTTGTAAGCAAATACACATATATGCATATATATTTATATATCATTTTGCAAATGTTTGTATGTATTGTGAGAATTTTGATTTTTACCCATAATAAAAAATAATAAAAAAAAAAAAAAAAAAAAAAAAAATAAAAGCTACTGGGGATTGAACCCAGGACCTTGTACATGGGAAACAGGTGCTCAACAACTGAGCTTCATCCACTTCCCAATGAGAGTTGGTTATTTCGTTTGTTTGTTTTTAGAAGGTACTGTGATCTAACCTGGGACCTCTTACATGGGAAGCAGGCACTCAACCACTTGAGTTACATCTGCTTCTTAAGGGCAAGTTTTGCAAGCATCTTCAGGCTGCATTTTCTTCATATGTAAAATAAAAATAATAATTGAACCTGATATACTCAATGTCATGAATAAATGTGATACTCTGCATTTTTAAATCTTAGCTATGATGATGATTTACTTATACTTTAATGCAAGTATTTTCTAAAGTTTACAAATAATTGAATATATTTCAAAGTAATTATTTCATATCAGTGAGATAATACAATATTTGTCTTTTGTGTCTGGATTGAAATAATTAGAATAAGAAAATTCATAAAGTCAGAAACTGGAATACACTTTATCAGGGCTCTGGGTAAGGATGGGAATGTGGAGTTAATTCTTAAATGCTACAGAATTTCTATTTTGGCCAATGGAAATTTTTGTGATGATTGGTGGTTATGGTAGCACAAATTGTGAAAGTAATGGAAAGCACTGAATTATATATTTGAATGTTGTTAAGAGAGGAAAATTTAGGTTGTATGTATGTTATGAAAATAATTAAAAAAATATATAGGACGGTAAAAAATTTTTAAGTAAAAGTGAACAAATTGGACAAAGGGAGATATTGATCATTTAAAATTTCTTGCAATAAAATGCCAATTGATAAATATTACAATTTCAAGAATGTATGATTAAGTATATTGAAAAAAAGGTGAACTAGATTGTTTAATGTTTTGATGTTCTTTTTCTTCATGCACAATATGAAAGACCTCACTAATGCATATTGACTTAGTGGCAATTTGATTAATAAAAATAAATATTAAAATATAAACAAATCTAAGAATAACATAAAAAAGTCAAACTTACGAAAATCTAATTTTATTAGAAAATATATTAAACACAATATTTGAGAATTGTTGAACAGTGACATTAATTGGCTAAAAATTATAATAAATTTTCAATGTAGAAAAATATACAGTAAAACAGACCATATACTGGTCCTCATAAGTTATTATTATTAATAAGAAATACAGAAATTAATTAACAGAAGACTTTAAATGAATATGTTGCTAAATCATTAAAAAAAGATTAATTTTAAGAAAATTTTCAATGCTTGAATTGTTCTTCAGTGATATAATCAGCTACTAAAAATACACAGAGTTGGTGAAAATCGAATTGGGCAGAGGGCTGGTTGAAGGCACTGAGAGCCTGGGCAGGAAAGGGGCATCAAGCAGTGGGAAGGGCAAAGAGAGAGGAGAAAGCCTCCGAAATAGTCCTTTATACACCGAGTTGAGAAACATCTTATGTCCTTCTATTTAGGAAGACTGTACAAATACCTTGCGTATTCGAGTGCAAATCTTGCACTTTATAGATTTCTGGGGAGAACTTCCATCTTCTAATGCAGAACCAAGCCAGAATTAGTTTAGTGAATGATTCATGCACAATGTTTTTAAGGCAGCAGATGTTCTACATGCTTGACTTGTCTGGATTCTAATTCCTGTTCTTCTCTTCTCTGACCCTGTTGTTCTTCATTCAAACCAGCCCTTTTCCTTGTCAAAACACATATTTTCCTTTTGTATTCTAATATGGTATTGTAAGAGAAAAATATCTTTCGTTAAAGTGTCTATTTGTGAAAGCATAGTCTTGATATTTTCTTACATTTTCCTTTCTAGATTTTAGAAACTGACTTATAGTGGATCCCTTGATGGATCTTTTTCTGTCTTGGCTGTCCTAACTCCTCTGGATGCTCCCACCTATGTTAGGCCTAGATCTCTCAAAATCCAAATCTCTTAGTTACCTACTATTGCACCTCTCTCTATTCCAAACTTCTCACCTTTCCCAGCCTCAAGATTAACAGTCTTGTCTGTGTTCCCTTCTCTGATAGTTTGGGCACATGGGGATTTTATTCCATGTTGCTCACTGAAATTCATAGTAAAGATCAACAAGGTAGGATCAATACTGACCAATGTAGCCAAAAGACTATCAAAAGAAAATGGTTGGATTAATATGGTTGTATGATGCATCTCTGTGCTTCTAAGCCAAAAAATAAATCTGAACTATCCTTTTCTACCTCACCTCCAAATACACCTTTCAATTTCTAAAAGCATGTCTGCATCCAATATCAGGTACAATAAGGGAATTCTCTTATTTACAACTCTTCAGATATCTTTGTAACAAACTAATTACCCAACACCCTCTGTATGTGATTAGCTAATAGTGGCAATATTTTTCACATAGTCATTTTCACAGCTGCTTTCACCTCATTGTTTTTCAGGCTGTAGATGAAGGGATTCACTAAGGGAGTAAGCACACTGTACTGTACAGAAAAGATCAAGTCCAGTGGTGATCCTGAGACTGGCATGAAATAACGCAAGAAAACTGAGCCATACAATAGAAGGACTGTGGTGAGATGGGAAAAACTAGTGGAGAAGACCTTGTTTCTACCTGAAGAGGAGCTAATGCTCAGGATGATGGAGACAATGCGGGCAAAAGAGAAGAAGATCAGGAAAGAGGTTCCAAGTCCATAGGAGAGGGTGGTGCTAGCATGACAGTAAAACTGGTGGAGACATCAGAGCAGGAAAGAGGGAAGAGAGAGGGCAGCTCACAACTATAGTGGGGGATGGGATCATCTCCAAAGAAGTCCAAGTTCATACCTGGAAGGAGGTTGAGGAGTGCCATCAGAAGGCCTAGGCCCCCCAGGATCCCCACAGCAGCCCCTTACAGAGCAGTTTGCTCATTATCTGTCCACAGACCAGATGATAACAGATGGCAGCAAAACGGTCATAGCCCATCACTGCCAGCAGGCAGATTTTAGTGGCTCCACTCACAAACAAAAAGAAGTCTTGAGCCAGGCAGCCCTTCACAGAAATGGTTTTCTTCTGAGACAACAGATTCTTCAGGAGCCTGGGCTCATTGACCAGAAGAGAAGCAAAGATCCAGAAAAGAGAGGTGACTGAGGAAGAAGTACATGGGGGTGTGGAGTTGAGAATCTGCTCTGATCACCAGGAGCATCAACTGGTTCCCTGTCATGGTCAGGAGGTAAGTTTCCAGAAACAGCACAAATTAGAGAGCCTGGATGTGTGGGTCAGCAGACAGACCAAGGAGGATGAATTCATCTATGGTGCTTTGGTTCTCCAAGGCCATTTAGAGAGGATTTTGTCTAGAAATAATAATAAAAACAACCCTGAAATCTCTTTTGACCACATTACTACTAGAGCAGAGGATCTTGATCCCAACTAGTTTATATCTCATATATGCCTTGATTGATTTTTTTAAATCATCTTTCTTTTAGGCCAACGATCAGCTTCAAACAATTACTCTGGATCAACTCCACAAATATACTGCTTAAGGGTTCATATTCAGTTCATTTTTTTTTGGAAGAAATTTTCAAAATGTCCCTGACCTGGATCATAAGTGTTCCAAAATTCTTATTGTGTATTCTAGTGGGATTCATAGAGTGGGTGTTTCTAAACGTGTCTTTTCTGTCACTCGATCTCTTATTCCCATCCAAATCCTTTCTAATTTGTATCCTGTCAGTGGTTTTACTTTGTCTTCATTTGGCTTTTAAGATGGTACTTTCACAGATATTGCCAATTTCCTCTTCAGAACATTTTGAAAGTTGTAACTATGGGCACTAGTGCAAATGTGTGTCTGTGTTTCTTTGTGTGTGTAGGACAGATGATGTGAAAGAAGGAATAATGGAGGAGCATACTGAAGTCATTTTGCAGAAGAGAACACTGAGTATCAGAGGTTATATAGCTATCTAAATTGTGAGTTTGAGGAGTCAGGATATGACTGCTCTATGTAGCACCCTAAGACAAGAGAATTTCCTACCAGTGTTTTCCATCCAATGCTTGGCATTGAATGTGCCATGTCAAACCACACCTAGGGGCTTCTATGGCTTTCCTTCTCAAGAGCCTCAATATTGAGGATAGACTAGTGTACTGGTCCCTGAGCATCCATGGTTTCCCTTTGTTTCTGCCTTTGCTTGTCAGGATTATGCTGTATTTTTATCCAAATCCTTTTCATATTCATACTCATCTTGATTTCAACTTTTTCCTTAGATTATCCTTGAACACTACCTTCTCTAAACTCACTATTTTATGTCATAATAGAACAGCTCTTCTTCAATGAGTACCTGATAAATGTAGGTACTCCTAAACACTTTTGTTTTTAATCTTCAGAAAAAAATTGGTGAAAATCTTTACACTGGAGTTTTTGAAATATTTGGATATCTTCCCAAATGTTGTCACACCATGATTCCTATTCTGATCTGTCTGATTGCAGATTTTGTGTTCTTTGTATCCTGACCCCGCACTTCTCTTTTTAAGAATTTCTTAATAATTACTTTACTTTTCTCTCCTACAACATGATCTTATCTTTCATCTCACAATAAGTAAGTCTCTTCCTTATATGCAATCACAGTAACTCATCTTTTATTTTTGATAGTTTGTGTTCAAATGTGTGCAGTATGTTCCCTTTTTCCTTTCCAATGACCTTTTATGTTCTTAAAGACAGTGATTGTACTCTATAATATTTCATATCCATAAAACCTGGAATAATTAATTATCTTTGTGTCCATTTTTATATTCATCCATTGATTTTGTAATTCATCCATTCCTTTCATAAACTTTCTTTACATTTGTTCATTCTTCTATCATTCAGCCATAAGCCCATATTTTCAGAAAACAAATATTCATGAATTGCTTGCTCTATTACAGACAGTGCATTGCGAGATGAAACCTTATATTTACTGCTATTCAGGTGTTATATGAATACTCTTTTGTTCTTTCAGATTTTGACATACTTGCCCAACACTCAGTACTTAATTCTCCTTAGCGTGAACCTTGATTTTTGGCTACATATTCAAATCATGCCTTTTCATGAACCTCATGCTTGGTATGGGAGCTCCCTACAGTGTCCTTTACCCTCATAATCTCCCTATATTAATTCTAGATTTGCCTTGATATGGCAGCATCTGCCGTCACTGGTGCCCAAAGACTCACAATAACAAGTTAATTCTACAGTGCATTCCTCCTTCCAAGTCCTTGTCATTTCTGATTGTTTCCTAAGTATTAATATTGAATATGTACACAACTTCCCAGACAAATTCTTTGGTTTAGTATACATCAGAGATCTGGGTCACATCTCAGTTCTGCCTAGCAGGCTAATATGAAACAACGGTGGCTAATCTAAATTCAAATTCAGAAGTGATGAATATAACCTGCTGGGAAAATCAATTTTAAGGAGTTTCTCCCATTCTTTGTCAAATCATATTGGAAGTAAACAATTTCTCTGGTATCTACACAAGCAAAATTAATTGCTTAATTAAATAATTAAGTCTATTCTCTTCAATCATCTGATAATTTTTGTTCGGGATTTTTAAAAATTTATTAGGCAGTTAATTGCTTAAATCATCCACATTTACTCTTGGTCCACCTTGTACTCACTTATCGAAAAGTTATCACAGTACATCATCTTCATAGGATGTTTGAGTGACTGGTCTTAAGGCTAAGGTGGTTAGAGAAGAAATGTCCCTGCTTCTTACAGTGAGAAAAAACATCACTGCAGATGTTAGCTTAGGGTGATTCCCCTGTTGGGTAGCTAGGTTTACCGATGTTCATGGGATGGCCATATAAGAGACTTCTCAAACATGCTTCTAAGTTTCACCTTTGTCTGATATCACACTACATAACAGAAGGATATTGAATTTTTAAATTATTTCAATCTATCATTGAGGGTTTATTCCAGTGGAATATATTTAAACATAAGGTAGCACTTCAAACAGGTCATAATATTACAAATATAGATCAGATAAATGAATGATGATGTTGATGATGATCATAATGATGTGGATAATAAAAAAGATAATACTAGACACCATTCAAGCACTTTACATGTATTAATCTAGAGAATCTGCCTGTTTTTATTCTTTTATCCTTTCTCTATTTTTTAAAACAGATCAGGAATGAGGCTGAGAAAGGTTAGGAATCTTGCCCAAGGTCAATCAGATAACAAGCAGTAAAGATGGAATTTAAGCGAAAGTTTAGCATGTACGATACCACATGCTTTATAAGTGCACCAGTATCTTGAATATGTTCCTTGACAAAAATACATATAATACAAGGTTCTTAATCCTTTGTTCAGACTCAAATGCATTTGATTTTTTTTTTTTTACATTTCTCAATTAAATGTAATGAATATAATGTAAATTTTTTTTGTTGTTTTGTTTTTTGTTTGTTTTTTTGTTTTTATTTTTTGTGAATCAAACAATATATTACACAATATATTTGGTTCATAGTAATGCATTCATACAGTATTTGTCCTTTTGTGTCTGGCTTGCTTCACTCAACATAATGTCCTCCAGGTTGATCCATGTTGCCATATGCTTTATGACTTCATTTCTTCTTAGAGCTGCATAATATTCCATCGTGTGAATAGACCACAGTTTGTTTATCCATTCCTCTGTTGATGGACACCTGGGTTGTTTCCAACTTTTGGCAATGGTGAATAATGTGGCTATGAACATCGGTGTGCAGATGTCTGTTCGTGTCACTGCTCTCAGTTCTTCTGGGTATACCTGCAATACCACTACTGGGTATATACCCAGAAGAACTGAGAGCATTTGATTTTTAAATGATAATTTCACAAACGGTAGGATTGATGGTTAATGAAAGGGGAAGAGAAAGAGGTTCAGTGTTCCTCTATTCACTGAGCATGGGAGATAGCTCTAAATGTCCAAAAATAGGAGAATTTGTATACTTTAAGGCTTTATAAATCCCATGGGTATCTGGGACTCCCCTAGACTAAGAAGATGTGGTGAAAATAGGTAAGTAGGGAATAATAACATCACTGCCTTTAATATATTCTTAAATATTTCTTAGTTTCTGCCCTTACCTCATGCAATTTAACAGCTACATTAGCTTAAACAGTTTTGAAGATGGAAAGATATAGTAACAACAAAAATGTAAATTTCCTAAGTCACATGTGATAAGGCTCTATAAAAGAACCAATGTCCACCATCTACCCTAATATACTCCTCTCTTGACTGCTATGCTGCCAGCTACTCTGCTCTCATTGTATTCTTGAGCCCGGGCTAAAACAGTTTGAACCAGAAGACATGCAATACCTATTTCCAATGCCCAGCATAAGTCATTAAGGCCAAAGGGTTTTTCCCAAGTAGCTGCTCAGAATAGCTGAGCACATAGACACCGCTGCATGGAAAGTATGAGTATGCCTAAATTTGGAGGTTCAGTCAGGTAAATAGAAAATCTGTAAGAATACCCAGGATGAAAGAATCACCTCAGATAGTCAGAAAGACAAGGTCATTAGAGAAGAGAAAATGAAGTTTTCAGGAGAGATAGGCATATGCTTAAGAGGAGTCAAGAGGATATTACCAAGCTCCTTGCCTTTATGACTGAGGAGACTTCTCGCTGCTCTGGTTTTTTCCTGGGGCCGCAAAGTCTCTATATTCCTGAAGATCATTAGTTTTATGGCCCAACATCAGAAACTGCAGATGACTTTTTTTTTTTTTTGGTTAAGAGTTACAGCACATGAAAATCGATTATACCTCAGAATTAGAAACTCTTAAAGACTGAAGCTTCAAGCCGCGCATCCTCAGGGCTCTGGCTTGGTCCTGTGTTTCTCTCCCAAGAGCTGCAAGGAAGACACTCAAATCTTCAACAAAAGGTATGAGGAGCTTCTTTGTAATAGTTGTAAGTGCAATCATATGGGCATCTCTTTATTTAGTTTCCAATATGATTCTAAATACTGTGCTAGGAGAACCCATGAAGTGAGTGGTTCTCAGACATCACAATTTAGAAGGCAGGTATGAATTAAGCAGTCAGAAATTAGCCAGCTGAGTTGGCAGCCCAGGAGACAGAGGAGCCAATGTTCTTTATTCCCTGATGTCACAGTTGGTAGTTCAACCAGAGACTAACAAGTTGAAACTCATAAAACCCTCAGGGTATTCTATTTAGTATGGACTTTTAAAAATTCTGTGATGAAGCTGTGACCTGGGATGAGAACTCTTGGGTCTCTGGCACCATTTTGCTTGCTTAATTGCTAATATGCCTCATGGGAAAATCACAGGGAAGATGTGCATTGATCTTTAACTGACTTTCAGGGTTTTTTTCCTTTCCTCACATATTTTGAATTTATAAACATCACTCATATAATTATTTTAGTGATCATTTGTGTCAAGATCAAAGGGTTTATCAGTGAAATGGTTAAATGCAGGTCATGAAAATGAAGGAAAAGATAGTGTTAAGCACTGAGTGATCATTGAAGACAAAGGCACAGTTTGATCTTGAAGAAATAGAACTGAAAAATATCCAGTATTTTGGAAACGTGTCTTATAGTTGTTAATAAATAAAAGTTGGGGAACTGGAAGAACTGGCTTGTTTCCAAAATATTGGAAGAAAATAGACCAGAACAAAATAGAATAATACCCTAGATTTATTAATTACTTACCAAATGCCAATTATTGTTCTCCATGTTTTAAATGTGCTTACTTATTTCCCACAACATCTATGATCTAGAACCACTTATTATCTCCATTTTATATTGACACAATTCAGGCACATGGAAATAGCTGACTAAGTTCATAGATATTAAGTAGTGGAGTGAAGACTCAAATTCAGATTATGAGATTTCAAAATCTGCCCCTTGTCACTATACAAAATGGCCTCAAGTTAGAAGTTAAAGTTAGAAAAGATGGAACATGGGGCTTTTTAGAGGCGATGTAAATGTTCTACATGATCTTGCAATGATGGATACAGGCCATGTTAAATTTCATCAAACTTTATAAAAATGTATGGTCCAAAAGGTAAACCATAATGTAAATCATTGACCCAGGTTAGTAGCAATGTTTCAATATTTGTAAATCAACTATATCAAAAGTACCATCCACATGTAAAATATTAATAGGGGAAAGGGGAAAAGGGGAAGGATGTTTGGTATATGGGAATCCCCTAAATTCTGTACATCACTTTTCTGTAACCTAAAGGTTCAGTGAAGACAAAATAAAAGAAATAAGACATTCGGTGAATAAATGGAAGAAAATGACACTGTGCATACAAGACAACAGATCTTACAGTGATGAAAAACAAAATATCAAAAATTTTATTTAATTTTATATTTTAAATTATTTTTATTCCAATTTTTAATTTTTTTTGTATTTTGTTATTTTTAAAGCTATCATTATTATTTCATTTTCTTATTAATTGTATTGTTATTTTGTTGGCTTCATTTTTTAAGAAGTTTTGGATCACAGAAGAGTTACACCTGTGGCAGGGGATGATCACTGGTCAGTGATGGGGGATACATGGTAAGAGTTTCACCTGGGGCATACCTATAAGGCATATAAATGTATTCAATTGTTCATGAGGCCTTGTCATAGTGGGTGGAGATTCACACAATAACCGAAAGAATATCCAATTCCCATCTTGGGGAGCTCTGCCATATCCTCTAATGGGACAGCAAGAATCCCATGAGTACAGGGGCAGTGACTAGTGAAGTAGGATGGTCCATGACAGCCCCTTGATACTGATGACTGTGTTTATGAATCTTTACTTTTCTAATTGAAACTTCGTTTAGTATTTTAGCATGCCTAAGAGTTACTTCCTGAGAGCCTTCTTTTTCCTCAAATGTGGATTCTCTTCCAGCGAAACTCAGCATATAAATACATTACCTTCCTCCCAGTGTAGGACATGACTCCCAGGGATGAGCTTCCCCAGCCCCAAGGGATTACTACCAAGCACCAACTAACAAGGCAACTGGAAACAGAGCTCAACCAAAAAGGGGTAAGGGTAAAGACAAATGAGTTTAAACAGCTAATGGACTTCAGAGTGAGTCGGAAGGTCATTCCAGAGATTACACTTATTATGCACATTTAGCAGGATCTCATTAACTGCCAAAGTAAATGTTGCCTCAATTTTTGAGGCTCTGGAGATATTAAGATATTATAGGCAGAGCAGACAGCTCAGGAGTTTGGTGTCCTGCCAGTGGGCACTACTTGGAAATTTATACTCCCCAGTGTGACAGAGTTGGATTCGCTTGTGGGTTCCCTAGACATGGTTCTTCTGCCCCTTCTATTTCAATCAATAGCTAGTATTAGAGTTGATAGGTATATATCCAAGAGACTTAAATATTTAGACTGTCTATGGGCCAGCTGGACCATGAATCTCAATAGAATTGCAACACCTAATCTCCTGTTCATCAGACTCACCCAGGACAACTAATAAGGAGATGATGATGGACAATGACCATCCCAAATATCAGAGAGAGTCCACAACTGGAAGCAAGATAGTCCCATCCATCTGCCTCATGGTATCTAAGCCTCTTCTCAATTAGAGGTGGAGCAGGCCTCACAATCCCAGAATCCTCAGGATTGGGGAATGAATGATGGACTAGAATAGACTTACTATTATTCTACTATAGACTTATTTTATTTCCAGCAATAGAAGAACTTTTATCACTTATGTAGAGGCAGTGGCCACTGGAGGTTCTGAGGGGAGGGAGAGGGAAAAACAGTTGTAATATGGGGGCATTTTCAGGACTTGGGTATTGTCCTGAACAACTTTGCAATGACAGATAGAGGACATTATATATCTTGTCATAACTTAAAACATGGCGCGCGAGAGAGTGTAAACTACAATGTAAACTATAATCCATACTTAATGGCAATGCCCAAAATGTGCTCATCAACTGTAACAAGTATACCCCTCTAAAAAGGATGTTGTTAATATGGGAAAAAGTGAAGGGGTAGGGAGCGGGGCACATGTGAATCCCCTATATGTTTTATGTATCATTTATGTAATCTAAGTATTTTTTTAAAATAAAAAGTTATATTAAAAAAGATGTTTATTTGTATATTTTAACTGAAAAGTATATAACCATTCAGATCAAAGAAAGAAGAGGTTGATAAAGCAAAATCTGGTGCTCAGAATGAAGTCTGTGCCGCTGCTATAGAAAACCACATTGGTCAAGCAAGCAAGGCACTTTCACATCAAAATACCATTCTTGAATTCATATATTACAAACATCTAAACTCTTTTTGTTTTTTTTAGTTGTGGTATTATTATTGTTATTATTATTATTTTGATGTGTGCCTCCAAGATTTGGATATATCTGAGATTATTATAATAATAACTAAAAACAATTGAATGATTTTCAAAGATACCTGAAAATAATATTAATGTCAATTTGCAATTATGGTCTAATTTTGTTGTTTGGTACATGTATAAATTTGATGACTTGTGGTATATAATTGGTGAGTTTGATTGATTCTTGCTCAAATGACATGATCCCTAAGGACTAATGAGAGACCATGATTCCCTAAGAGTCAAATATTGAAATTTTTTACAAGCTTTATGAGGTTTTCAAAAATCACATTTGAATTTGGTCTGTGAAACAAGGAAGAATAAAATAATATACTGGTCGTTAGTGGAAAAAAAAGTAAGAAAAAGTCTAAACCCATCACTTATAGAATATTCCTGTTATGAAAATTAATAGGACTGTAAAAGGGGGAAAATGTGCTAGAACTATATTTCTCTAGTTTTCTATAAACATTTACATTTTTTTTATCATTTCACACTCATATCCCATCTTCTTACCTTCATGTTACATTGCCTCTAGTGCCAAAAATTGTATCTTAAGTATGTTTACATTTAGTATTAGAAGAAGTGAAAGAAAATGTATAAAGCTAACAATCTTTATGGGATTTGGTCTTTCTGCATTGAACAGCAAGTTATGCAAGGTAGCAAAAAAAATTAAATGCTGATATACTTTATAGAATTTAATATGAATAAAGTAAATGCATAGTTTTTGACAATATCAAGGCCCATTACAAAGCAAAACCCTTCATTTAAAGAAAAGATTTCACAATATGAGTCAGCAGAGAGCACATTATTAGTCCAGGAATTTGGGCAATCATGCATGGAGGCATAGATTTTAAAAAGATTCCATGCTTTACCTTGTAATGATTTTATTGATTGAATTTACCATATGATTAATGATATTGATTGAATTTTTTTTTAACAGATGTAAACTATTTATTGAATATTGGCCACCAAATATTGTTAAATACATTATCATGCAGCATATCGCTTTCAAGTTAAAATGTCAGAAACAAACACCAATATTTACAATTCTTTTAAGGAATGTTATATAATGACACATTAAGGCATAAACTCTTTGGCTTATAATTCTTAAAAGAATGATAATAGCAAAAGTGATGCAAAATCTTCAGTGTGAGATTATGATTAATCTACATTTTACAAAAATATGGTGTAAAATGGTAATAATCTCATTCGACATCCTGGATTAGGCCCCTTCAGGAGAGACTGATAATTTATACAGTCAAACTTTAAAATTTACAGATTAAGGCAGTTCAATACTGCCTTATACAACTTTCTAAACATATACAACTTTCAGGCCACAGTTTTGAAGGTCTGAAGTATCAAGTTGGTTTGATGAATTAGTTGGTTGGCACTTATGAACACATTTATTGCCTTGCCATCTTTAAAATAGGTTTTCAGAGTATCGCTAAAACTTTTGGAATACTTTACAAATTCTTTCTTTTGGTGTTCAAGTGCCCTGCGGTTCTGGTATTGATATCTCTTGAAGACATTATTCACTGTATCAAGAAGTTCTTTTATTGCACTAGCTGTATCCTTGATTGTCTGCAGAAACCTCACTCTGTCATTGATATCATCTGGGATCCCTCTACTGAGAATTTGTTTAAGTGCTCGTGCCTTTTCATTTAGGTCCTGGAATTCTGGCTCTGGTTGTTCAATTAGATATTCTTCTACATCATCAGCTGCCATACGAAGGAGAGACTCTGTGAAGTTAACTTCCACACTTTTTTTCTCTAAAATTTTCATAATGATGTCTTGCGTGAGACCCAGATTTTTTTTTTCAGCCTTAATGAAGCTGTTCTCAGTGTCTGAGCTACTGACAGATTTACTCGTTCTAGCTCATTAAACACAAGATACATAACTGCATAGAGGGGCATAGAATCCATGGAAGTGATCTCAGCTTCATTCTTCATCTCTTCCATTGTCATCCTCATTCAAAAGCCAATGACAGGAGAAAAAGCAGTGCTAAAATGCAGAGGAATCTTCATTCAATGCAATATTTCTTCCCCTTTTTGTGATAAAATAGGGCACAGAACATACACTGACCAGCAACTGGGGCACTGACTCCACTTCCCACCTTTGGAGCCCTCTTCAACTCCCCTGATTGAATTTTAATTGTGCTTATTTGTGATACTGGGAAGGTTGATCTAGAAAAAAGTAAAGGTGCAAATAAATAATATCATGAATGAACTGTGAATGTAGAATGGTAAGAAATATAGGAGAATTAATAAGGAAATACTATCAGGAGTTTGATATCTATATAATTGTAAAAACAGATGAAATGAACAACTTCCTAGAAAGTGTACAATTTACTTAAAATGACAGAGGTAGAAGTAGAAATCTTTGCTGGCACATTAGTTATTAAAGAAATTATTTCAGTAGTTAAATATCTCTCTTTTATGAAAACTTCATGCCTAGATTGTTTTTATGGGTCAATCTTTTCAAATTTTAAACAGATTATTCCAATCTTTTACTCTATTGGACAATAGCAAAAGAAGGACTACTATTGTACTTGTTTGAAGTTACTAGACAATTCTAGAATATGACAGGAAGTTCACAGGTCTATTTTTTCATAAACATAAAATATATGGTAATGCATAATTTTTGAGAGGATGGCCAGGATGAGGGAGGAGACCAAAGATAGATGTAATTATTAGTAAGTATTAGTTCTTAATTTGGTAGTGGGATAATGTGTTCTTCTAACATCATTAAAAGTAAGTGAACAACCAAAATATCTGTGAACTTAGCCAGATATTTCAGTCTTGAAGTAAAGCTATAAAAATGTCTTCTATTCTTTACATGCATTTCTAAGCCTTCACTGATGCAAGGAAACCTCAGACCTATCCTTGTGTTGGAGCAGCCAGTTGTTCTGCAATGCTTGTATAGAACTGAGTTTCCATTTCCCATTCCCTCAAGTTCTCTCTGTTCCAACTTTCTTTCCTTGCTCCAGGAGTGTCACATTTAAAAGTCCTACATTGATCCTTATATTCTTGACTTTATATTGCTTTGGCAAGAAGTGTGCATGGGACATTTCCCATATATTCTTGTATTAGTAACAATGGTCTGTTAAAAAGAAGAAAGAGGAAGAGGAGCAAGGAGTAAAATGAGGAGGAGAAGGAAAAACAGCAGCTGCCATTCTGATTCTGGAAGCAGTAGCACAGCACCTTTTCAATCATCCTAATTTCTGAAATTTTCATTTTAGGTAGTGTCAAGTGTATCTGCCCACAACCTCAGAATTCCCACACTGCTCTATGTACCCACACCTTTCTCCTTCAGCTTCTCATAGTTGCCATCATTTTCAACTGTCCCTTTTGGAGTCCTAGGTGCCTGCCCTTCCTCTCTCTGCATTTCTGGCACACAGTTCCTTAAACCTATGTGCTCTTTCCATCTGTTACATTTGTCCTACCAAGATCTATAGAGAGAATCAGTTTTTTCAGATCTGGTGCATGAATAATGTTCCATTTCCTTAAACTGGGTCTTTTGCTTTTGTTCTATAACTTTCTGGTAAAGAGCTTGATTTTTGCAAAAGCTGTTCCGATCCTTGTCATTCTCCTTGGTCCCAGTAATTGATTTCTCATTCAAAACCTTATAGTGGTTCATTACTACTTAATAATGTACCATTCATGTTGTATTTTTCCTCTTTATGACTCTTTTTTACGTATTTGGATCTTCTTATCTTAGGGATACTTTTGAAAGCATATGTGTGTGTGTGTTGGAGAGTTAAGAGAAGAAATTGCTAATTCTATTTATTACAATTAAAACAAAACTGAGGTGTTCATTAAAAGAAACCACTAAAAAAGAGAAAAATCAAGCCACAGCCTGTGAGAAAACATTGGATAAATTACCTCTATGCAGAATATCTAGGTAAAAAGACCTGTGATGCAATAATAGGTAACATAAACAAGCCAATATAAAAATGAGCAAAAAGGTAGAACAGGGCTTTCACAAAAGAAGATATCTAGAAAGAGAAATAAACGAATGAACATCAAAAGGCAAATGGCTAAACAATGAATAGATACTGGTACAGTCATACAATGGATTACTATTTTTCAAGCAATGAATGAACTACTGATATATGTAACAACATGGTTAAATATTAAAAACAAAAATATGCATTTACATACTGTAAAATGCAAAACATTTTAAGTGTATGCATTCTGAAAAAGGAATAAACCATTGTAACCATCATACTGATTAAGAAAAGAACATTTGCATCATGCAAGGTCTCTTCATTTTTCTTTTCAGTCATTTGTCCTATCAGAAGAAACCACTAATCTGAGTTTTATTTCCATTCATTAGTTGTACCTATTCCAGAAATTCATACCAATGGAATCATATAGACTGTGAAATATAATGAAACCTGTCATTTATAGTGCCAACTATATAAACATTTAAGTTTTCCCCAATTATTTACACAAACACACGGGGGGGGGGGACTTTTCTATTGAGGAAACTAATGCCTAAAATGTTGCATAACTTGCCAGTGTTGAGGGAATAAATGTGTGGTTAAGCCTTGCATCCATTTGATAGTGTGAAATTGTGTATTAAGAATTTCTCCACACATTAGCAGCTATGAAGTCTCTAAGAACCCTTCCTAGAAGGAGCTGAGCTGGCTGTCCATTAATCTTCTCCCAATATTTTGTTAGCATCTTGCACTTAAAATATTAACCAGATCTTCTGAGGCCCACTTGCAGCAATGAGACAACATCTCATTGTAAAACCAGACCAGATGGTGTTGAGGGTACCCTGTGGCTCAGTAAACCAATAACTTCCTCTTAAGGACTGAAGGCCACACATGCCTGTGTGATCAGTGGAAAAGGGAGTTACAGAAACCCTGAAATGAGGAGCCTGCATATTGAGATCTAACTCTGAGCTGTGACTGATTAATCACTGAAATCTGTATAGCTAGGATAAGGCTAATAATGCTCGAGGAAAAACAAAATTAAGGTGTGTATCCTCTTCTTCATTACAAGACCCTTGAAAAAAATCCTGTGGTTTTGCTGATCTGGCAAAACTGTGTCATGTAACCTTCATTTTTTTTTTTTTGTTTGTTTTGTTTTCATTTTTTGGGTTTTTTGTTTGTTTGTTGTTTGTTTTGCTTTTCCTGCTCAAGTATTCATAACTGGTTGTTGGTTGCTAATAAACGTGTTTCCAAGATGAGCTTGCATATTTACAGGGAACACTGATTCCAGAGGAGCAGTAAAAATCAGAGATGTGAAATAATGCAGAGTTTGGAGACAGCCATAATAAAAGAGTGAGAATTGTGTGTCAAATTAGTGAGTTTATATTTCTGTTGGTGTGACTAACTCTGATATTGTCTGTCTGTTTGTTCGGTGTATATTTTCATACCTCTAGATAGTAAAATCAAATTAACAAATGAAAATTCTTAAAGGACCTCTATTCAAATTGCTAAAATTGAGTTAGTGCTTATATAGGTAAATGAAGTCCAAATTAGAAAAGCAGAACTGTATAAAAAGACATGTAAAATCTGACTAAAGAAACTATTTAAAGTTTCTTTAAAAAGTTTGTCCTAAATTCTTCCATGTTCTTTCCATATCCTATCATACCCCCAAGGTCTTCTCCCAATTTTTACTAAATTGGAGTGACTCATTAAAACCAGTTTAGAAATTAAGGGGATGAGCTGGGTGTGGAAAGATAGGGAGATATGAGTTTAGTTTAGAATTCTGTTTACTAAACCCAGAAATTAAAAGGATAGGGACAGAAGGGATATTACAGAATGAACTTCATTTTGTATGGTCTATCCAGTAGTTACCCAATACATTTTTTAATACATTTTTATTACAGAAGTTGTGAATTTACAAAACAATCATACACATGTGTAGAATGCCCATTCAACACCCCTTCACCAACACACCACACCACTGTGGAACATTTGTTACATATGAAATAATATCATCAGACTGTTACCACTAACTATGATCCATAGCATATATTTGGCATCTTTTTCCATACCCCCTATTATCAACACAGTACATCTTTGGCATTGATGCAAGAATATTACAGTATTCCTATTAACTATAGTCCATAGTTTATATTAATTTTATTTTTCCCATACTTCTCCACATTCCCAACACCCTGCAATAGTGATGTATATCCGTTCTAGTTCACAGAAGGACATTGTTGCATTTGCACTATTAACCACAATTCTCATCCACCTATGGGTTCACTGTGTTATTCAGTCCCTAGATTATTCTCTAGCTTTCTTCCCAATTAAATTTTAACAGCTTTGTCATGAGTGTAATAATCCAATGGCCAAATTTCAAAAAGTAAAAAAGCCCTTGAAAACAATGAAAAGGTGTTTCTAAATTAAGATTAAATCAAAACAAATATAATATATTCTCCAGAGCCTGACAGTCAATATGCTTTTGAGGTTGTTTACAATTTTAAGGTATTCTGAAGACAAAGAACTTTTAACTTATGGAGGAAAAGGAAAAAGAAACATTTGTTATCATTATTTTCATTACATTCTACTCCAATGCAAGTTTATATGGAGTTATATACTAATAAAATAACATAGCAGTAAGTCTGTTAAATATTTAAGATGATAAAAAAAATTGTAAGATTTTGGCTAAGGAAATTATTGCAAAACTCTTTTGAAAATAATGATTTTTGTCTAAATTGAAATAAATTTGTTCTTTTTCCCATGGAACAGAATGAGGGATATGAGACTTAAATGGATATAGAAAGAAAGAAAAGGTCTGTGGAAGTGAATTCATAGACAATGCTGACTAAATTTTGATAAGCTTGTTTAAGGAATGTAGTTTGTCCTAAGATAAGATAGCTGGTTTTCATAAAATCAAGGAGGAAATATGTAGGGCAAGGCTTTTTTTTTTTTTTTTTTTTTAAGATTTTATTTATTTATTCATTTATCCCCCCCCTTGCTGCTTGTGCTCGCTGGGTCAGCTAACCACGCCATGCGGGCGGGGCTTGCCTTCACCAGGAGGCCCCGGGAACCGAACCCGGGGCCTCCCATATGGTAAACGGGAGCCCTACTGATTGAGCCACAGCCGCTTCCCAGCAAGGCTTGAATGAATATTGAAAGGTGTAGAGGGTGGCATTAAGTGAGGGAATATGTTTTAAAAAGGTGAAAGTTGTCGTGAGGTGAAATAACTATCATCTATATGGCTATGGATGGTTAGGAAGTTTGTAAAAGCATTTTCTAAACTGAAAGATTACAATGTAAATGACTGATTCTGAAACATTATTGTTAAGTAGAAAACTATGAGTTGATATTGATAACAAAATGTAACTTAATAGCAGAAATCTCTGTTGGATGCCACCTCAATTTATTATGACCTATGCTAACTAATATTAGTTTATCAATTGATGTACTGATGCAAAACTAAACTTTGACTTTCTCTCTCTTTTAAAGTAAAAAATTGGTTTTCTTCCAGTTCTGCTGAAGTTTCTTTGTGGTAAACAGTATCTTTCTAAAGGAGAAAACATGAAAAAGAAATTAAATGTGTAATTTACATATATATTTGGTGATTGTATAAAAAAAATTCTTAAAGGCTTTTACATTTCTTACAATCTATTCTATTCTAATTCTGACCTGCATGGTGATATTGTTGTTTATAGTTTTAGTTATTCTTAGAAAAACATAATGTTATAAAAGCAACCAAAATTTCTTAAGTTACACTGTTTTGCTCTGATCCTTTTCTAAAAGATTATGCAGTCACTCTATTTTAAACAACAACAAAAAAGGCTTTAAAGGAAAAGCAAAGAAAAAAGTTTATGTTTTGCCTGTTGATTAGCATAATCTTGGTAAAGGAATCTAAGTAAAATAAAACAAAACTTCTACTCTAAGTTGTAGTTAAAGATCTCTAGAAGCAGCTTTGTTTAAAGAAATTAGAACCTAGATTGTAAGCACTTGCAGCAGTCACATTTGATCCAAAGCTCTGATGTCTAATCATTATTTCTCAATCCTGAGATGCTTTACTCTCTATGTATAACCTAATAGCTCCCTAGAATTTTTTAAAGTATGTGTGTGACACCTGGAACCGAGAATTAATGTTAACCAGCTCTAATAGTAAGGACTAAGAGGTTCTGTGACTACACAGAAAGAGCAACCATAGAGGAGCTGCCACAGGGTGGTGCCTGGCTAAGGCACTAAGCATCCCTTTTAAATATTCTGACCTAGTTCATATCATAAAAGATTGTGAGGCCTGTTCTTGGCTTCAACCATGAATAGTACCTTACAGCAGTGGACATATCCAACAAGCCACACATTAAGAGTATGGACTTCAGTATTGTTAGATTTACTTGTGCATTTAAAACAGGCACCAGTGTCATGCATGGTGCTTCTCCATTTGAGTTATTGGCTAGATTGGTCATTACGACCCCTAAAACAATAAAGGTGTCTGCCACATCTCCCGGACATGCTCCTCAAGTAGCTGGAAATACTTTGCTCCTTCAGACTCCTGCGGCTCTGCCAGCAGGCAATGGTTTGACATTGCCTCCAGACTGGATCTGTTTCATAGTGCCAGAGGGTGCTATGCAACAAGTTTGTGGAACACTGGAGCCTACCTTCCTGTTACCAATAGGACCAACAGTACTGCATATGATGGCTGTGTGAAGGATACACCAAGTGGAGCAATAATTATCAGAGTAATGTGAGTAGAGCTGAAACAAATACAACTGACATTAAGGTCTGCTCCCATGGAAGGACAACATGTATGGTACTGCAAACCTGGAGCTGAGATATATTAACTGCAGTTGAAAGAGTAACTGTTTCATTGATTAGATTTAAGTGCTGTACATACATACCTGATCAATATGATAATATCTCCTCTATACTGGATCATATGCAAAGGGATATTGAGCATGTTAAAAGTCTTCGCAAACTTGATTTATTTTCTAAGTAGTTCATGAACTTGCCTATGATAAGAAAAGATTGTGTCTTTTAAGTACTGCCTTTATTTTCCTTACCACATTCTTGTCTTATTATTGTCTATATTGTCTTCGTGAGTTTATGCCTAAAGCTTCCTCCAAAATGATATGAGGATTTTTTTCACCCATGGCTAGCAGGAAGTAACTACAGAAGATGAACCTTTTGTCCATTCCCCCTTAAGAATAAGAACAGTGTAAACTCAAGGGGGGATTTGATAGTGGGAAGTTGTTTATTAAGAATTTTCCCCCATGTAAGAAGCTATGAAGTCTCTAAGACCCCTTCCTAGAAGTAGCCAGCTGACTGTCCATTTAACTTTCTCCAAAAGCTTGTTTAGCATCTTGTACTTAAGACATTAACCAGACCTTCTCAGTCCCACTTGCATGAACAAGACAACAATTCATTGTAAAATCAGACCAGATGGCATCAGAGGCACACTGTGGTTCAGTAAATCAGTGACTTCCCACTGAAGGACTGAATGCTGGACATGACTCCGTGGTCAGCAGAAAAAGAATTATGGAATCTCTGAAATTAGGAGCCTGCATATCAAGATCTCACTCTGAACTGTGATTGATTAATGACTGAGATCTGGATAGAAGGGATAAGGCTGACATGCTTGAGGTAAAACAAAATTAAGGAGTGCATCCTGTTCCTCTTTACAAGGCCCATGAAGAAATCCTGTGTTTTCGATGATCTGGCAAAATTGTGCCATGTAGCCTTCACTTCTATCTTTTTTTTTTTTTTTTTTTTGCTTTCCCTGACTATAAAAACCCTAGGTCTCTTTCTCACTTTGAACTAATTTTGGGAATATTCCCCCAGGTCCTTCCTTGCTTGTGCACTTGCAATATATCACCTTCTCACTGAGAGACTTTTTCCTCCTTTGTAATGCGAGATCCGGTGGGACCTTCTATTTGGAATAGCCATGCTTATGATAACAAATTCTAGGTCTAATATAGCTATTATATCAATTATTTCTTTTTTTTTTTTTTTTTTTTTTTATTATGGGTAAAAATCAAAATTCTCACAATACATACAAACATTTGCAAAATGATATATAAATATATATG
>JAKSZT010053895.1:125712-262648 GCA_026826555.1 Tolypeutes matacus
TGAGGCATATTAGCAACTAAGCAAGCAAAATGGTGCCAGAGACCCAAAAGTTCTCATCCAAGGTCATAGCTTCATCACAGGAGTTTCAAAAGTCCATACTAAATAGAATACCCTGAGGGTCTTATGAATTTCAACTTGTTCATGACTCGCTGGTTGGACTACAGACTGTGACATCAGGGGATAAAGAACACTGGCTCCATGGCTCCTGGGCTGTCAACTCAGCTGGCTAACTTCTAATTGCCTAATTCATTCTCGCTTTCATAAGTGTGATATCTGAGAATCGCTCACTTTATGGGTTCTCCTAGAACAGTATTCAGAATCAAATTGGAAACTGAATAAATGATGCCCTCATGATTGGGCTTACAACTATTAGACAAAAGCTCCTCATACCTTTTGCTGAAGATTTGAATGTCTTCCTTGTAGCTTTTGGGAAAGAAACACAGGCCAAGTCAGAGGACTGAGGAATCGCGTCTTGAAGCTTCAGTATTTAAGAGTTTCTAGTTCTGCTGCATAATTGATTTTCATGTCCTAACTGTGACTCTTAATGAAAAAAAAAAAAAAAATCATTTGCAGTTCCTGATGTTGGGCCATAAAACTATTGGTCTTCGTGAATATAGAGACTTCTAGTTCCAGGAAAAGACCACAGCAGTGGGAGGTCTTCTGAGCCATAAAGGCCAGGAGTTCTCTAATGTCCTCTTGGCTCCTCTTGAATCTCTCCTGAAAACTTCTTTGCCTTTCCTCCAATGCCCTTTTCTTTCTGGCTCTCTGAGGTGATTCTTTCATCCTGGGTGTTCTTACAGATTTTCTATTTGCCTGACTGAGCTTCCAAATTCAGGCAGACTCATATTTTCCACCCAGTGGGGTTTATGTGCTCAACTACTCTGAGCAGTCACTGTGGAAAAACTCTTTGGCCTCAGTGACTTATGTTGGGCATTGGAAATGGGGATTGCATGCATTCTGGGTCAAACTCTGTTTAGCCCGGACTGCAGAGTATATTGAAAGCAGAGCAGCTGGGAGGGTAACTGTCAAGGGAAGAGTATCTTACAGTAGATGGTGGACAATAGTTTTTTCTAGAGCCCTATCACATGTGCCTTAGGAAATTTACTTTTTTGCTGTTACTACATCTTTCCATCTTCAAAATTGATCAAGCTAATGTAGATGCTAAATTCCAGGAGGGAAGGGAAGAAACTTAGAAATATTTAAGAATATTTTTAAAGGCAGTGATGTTACTATTCCACATTCACCTATTTTCACCATATCTTCTGAGTCCAGGAAAGTTCCAGATACCCAGGTGATGTGTAAATCCTTGGAGTATACAAATTCCCCTATATTTGTATATTTAGAGCAATCTCCCATGCTCAGTGAATAGAGGAACACTGAACCTCTCTCTTCCTCTTTCATTAGCCCATCAATTCTAGCCATTTGTGAAATTATCAGTTTAAAGGTTAATGCATTTGAGAATGAACAAAGTATTAAGAACCTTATGTTATATGTATTTTTCTCAAGGAACATTTTCAAGATACTGGGCCACTTAGAAAGAATGTGGCAAGATACATGCTAAACTTTGGCTCGAATTCAATCTTTACTGCTTGCTATCTGTTTGACCTTGGGCACAATTCCTAACGTTTCTGAGACTCATTCTTGATCTGTTTTTAAAAATAGAAAAATGATAAAATAAGAAAAACAGGCAAATTTTCTAGATTAATATATGTAAAATGCTTGATTGATATCTAGCATTATTTTTTATTATTACCAATATCATCCCCAGCAGCAGCAGCATTCATTTATTTTATCTAAGTGTGTAATATTATGACTTGTTTGAAGCATGACCTTATGTTTAAATATATTCCACTGGAATAAACCCTCAATCATAGAATGAAATAATTAAATATCCTACTGATATGTAGAGTGATATCAGACAGAGGTGAAAATTAGAAGAGTGTTTGAGAAGTCTCTTATTTTTCCCATGAACATTGGCAAACCTAGCTACCCAATAGGAGTTCACTGTAAGCGAACTTCTGTAGTGATGACTTTTCTTTCTGTAAGGAGCCGGGACATTTCTTCTCCAACCACCTTGGTCCTAAGGTCAGTCACTCAAATTTCCTGTGAAGATGAGGTACTGTGATACCTCTGTATGGGTGAGTAAAAGGTGTACCAAGATTAAATGTGGAAGATTTAAGCAATTAATTGCCTAATAAATGCAAAAAAAAAATCCCAAACAAAAATTCTCATATTTTTTAAAAGAATGGCATAATTATTTAATTAAGCAATTAATTTTATTGGTGTAAATACCAGAGAAATTGTTTACTTCCAACATGATTTGACAAATAAAGAGTTGGGAGAGATTCCTTAAAATTGATTTTTCCAGAAGGTTATTCTCATCACTTCTGAATTTGAACTGAGTTGAGCCACCCTTGTTTTATCTTAGCCTGCTAGGCAAAACTGAAAAGTGAACTGAATCTCTGATGTAAACTAAACCAAAGAATTTGTCTGGAAAGTTGTGTACATATTCAATATTAATACTGAGGAAATGATCAGAAATGACAAGGAAGGAGAAAGGTGAAAACACTGTAGAATTAACTTGTTATTGTGAGTCTTTGGGACAACACTCACGGCAGACACAGCCATATCAGGGCAAATCTAGAGTAATACAGGGCAGATTAGGACAAAGGATCTTATCAGAACACTATAGGGAGCTACCACACCAGGCATGAGGTTCATGAAAAAGCACGATTTGATTGTGTAGCCAAAGATCAAGGTTCCCGCTAGAGAGAATTAAGTACTGAATTTTGGGCAAGTGTGTCAAAATCTGAAAAAATAAAAGAGTATTCATATAACAGAGGAACAGCAGTAAAATAAGGTTGTCCTCTCTCAATGCCTAGCACTGTCTGTCACAGAACAAGCAATCTGTGAATATTTGTTTTCTGGAAAGATGGGCTTATGAGTAAATGACAGAAGTATTTAAAAAATGTAAAGAAAATTTATAAAAGGAGTGGATGAATTACAAAATCAACGGATCAATATATAAATAGACACACAGATAACTAATTGTTAAATAAATAGATGACAGAAAAATGAATGGATGCCTGAGTAGATTAAACATGATGGGATTAAATAATTTTTCTAATGTAAAAATTGGCTAGTGAATGTGGGTTGATGCCTCAGATACAGGGATCTGGTAGGTGCTGGAGGTACACAAGTAAAGTACCTCCACAAATGCAACAATCTAACTCACCCTACTCACAAACACACACACTCACATATATACACACAGAGCATTTCTTGTTCTCTCCCACTCACCTTTACTTTGGGGTCTGTGATGGTTAGGCTAATGTGTCAACTGGGCCAAGTAGTTGTGTCCAGGTGTTTGTTCCAGCAAGCACTGGGCTAATTGTAATACAAGAGCATTTATGGACTTCAATCACCAGTGAGTTTACTGCATGCATGGCTGATTACATCTGCATCAATCAGGGAGATTACATTATCAATGGGTGGTGCTTTTATCCAATCAGTTGAATGACTTAAAAGTGGAAGTGATTTCAACATTCAGAGAGAATTTCCCAGCTTGTCGTTGGACAGGCAACTTCTCCCAGAGACTCATCAACGACCTTTCATCGGAGCCCCTGGTTTGCAGCTTGCCTGAGGAACCTGGACTTGTGCGTCCCCACGGTCGCGTGAGAGACTCTTTTAGAGTTCCATATTATTCACAGATATCTCCTGCTGATTCTGTTTCCCGAGAGAACCCTGACTAATACAGGGTCTTTATCAAATTTTTATATTTGAAGCCTTCCTTCCCTTCTGCCCCCCAAAATTAGCTATGTACTCTGCACTATTTTCCTCATTACATTATTTCTTCATTCAACCAATCCTCATTGGAGTTCTGCTATGGGCACTTCCCTTCATTATTCCAAGGTTACTGAATATGAAATATTATAGAGCACAATCACTGTCCTCAAGGAATTAAAATCTCATTGGAAAGGAAAAAGGGAACACCCCACATACATCTGAACACTAACTACCAGTAATAAAAGGTGAGTTACTGTGATTGTATATAGTGAAGAGAGTTACTTATTGTAAGATGAAAGATAAGATCATGTTGTAGAAAAAAAAGTAAAGTAATTATTAAAAAATTGTTAAGAAGGGAGATAGAGGGTCAGGATAGAAAGAACACAAAATTTGGAATCAGAGAGATCAGAATTGGAATCGTGGGGTGATAACATTTAGGAAGATACCCAAATATTTGAAAAATCCAGTATAATGATTTTCCCCAATTTTTTTCTTGAAGATTGAAAACAAAAGTGTTTAGAAGTGCCTACATTTATCAAGTACTCAGTGAAGAATAGTTGTTCTATTATGACATGCTATGGTAGATTCAGAAAAGGTAATGTTAAGGGAGATTTAAGGAAAAAGTTGAAATTAAGGTGAGTAT
The DNA here is from genome assembly GCA_026826555.1 of Tolypeutes matacus. NCBI lineage: Eukaryota > Metazoa > Chordata > Mammalia > Cingulata > Chlamyphoridae > Tolypeutes > Tolypeutes matacus. The sequence goes on from JAKSZT010053895.1 coordinate 130,142, forward strand.
AAATATGAAAAGATTTGGACAGAAAGATAGCACATTCCTGACAAGCAAAGGCAGAGACAAAGGGAAACCATGGATGCTAGGGACCAGAACACTAGTCTATACTCAGCATTGCGTCTCTCTAGAAGGACAGCCATAGAAATCCCTAGGTGTTGTTTGACAGGGCACATTCACTTCCAAGCCTTGGTTGGAAGACACTGGTAGGAAATCATAGAAGAATCATATCCTGACTCTTTAAACTGTTGAATTCAGATAGCTATATAACCTCTGATACTCAGTTATTTCTTCTGCATAATGACTTCAGTATGCTCCTCCATTATTCCTTCTTTCACATCATCTGTCCTACACACACAAAGAAACACATACCCACATTTGCACACATGCCCATAGTTACAACTTTCAAACATGTTCCAAAGAGGAAATTGGCAATATCTGTGAAAGTACCACGTTAAAAGCCAAATGAAGACAAAGTAAAACCATTAACAGTATACAAATTAGAAAGGATTTGAATGAGAGAAAAGACACGTTTAGGAACAACCACTCTATGAATTCTACCAGAATACGCATTTAGCATTTTGGAAAGCTAATGACCAATATCTGGGACAGTTTGCAAATTTATTCAGCAATCTCTGAGACAGAATATCATCCCTTAGATGGTAGAATTGTAGGGTTGAACCAGAGTAACTTACTGAAACTGATTGTTGGCCTAAAAGAAAGATGACTTAAAAAATCAATCAAGGCATATATAGATATAAACTAGATGGGATCAAGATCCGCTGCTCCAGTTGTAGTGTGGTCAAAAGAGATTTCAGGTTTGTTTTTATTATTTCTAAACAAAATTCCCTATAAATGGCCTTGGAGAGCCATAGCACTATAGATGAATTCATCCTCCATGTTCAGTCTGCTGCCCCACACATCCAAGCTCTCTACTTTGTGCTGTTTCTAGAGATTTACCTCCTGACAAGACAGAGAACCGGCTGATGCTGCTGGTGATAAGAGAAGATTCTTACCTCCACACTCCCATGTACTTTTTCCTGATTCACCTCTCTTTTCTGGATATTTGTTTCTCTTCTGTCACAATGTCAAAGCTGCTGGAGAATCTGTTGTCTCAGGAGAAAACCATCTCTGTGAGGGCTGCCTGGCTCAAGTCTTCTTTTTGTTTGTGAGCAGAGCTACTGAAATCTGCCTGCTGGCAGTGATGGACTATGACTGCATTGCTGCCATCTGTCATCTTCTGCTCTATGGACAGATGATGAAGAGCCTTCTCAGTGAGGGGCTGATGTGGGTATCCTGGAGCGTGAGTCTTCTGATCACACTCCTCAATATCCATCCAGCTATGAACTTAGACTTCTGTGGATATGATTCCATCCCCCACTATAGTTGTGAGCTGCCTTCTCTCTTCCCTCTTTCCTGCGCTGATGTCTCCACCAGTTTTACTGTCATGCTCAGCACCAGCCTTCCCTAAGGACTTGGAACCTCTTTCCTGGTCATCTTCTTTTATGGCTGTATTGTCTCTACCATCCTGACCATCAGCTCCTCTTCAAGTAGAACCAAAGCCTTCTCCAACTGCTCCTCCCACCTCACCACAGTCCTTCTGTTGTATGGCTCAGCTTCCCTGCGCTATCTCATGTCAGTCTCATGTTTACCATTGGAGTTGATCTTCTCTCTAGAGTACAGTGTGGTTACTCCCTTAGTGAATCCCCTCACCTATAGCCTGAAAAACAATGAGATGAAAGCAGATGTGAAAGACTTTGAGAAAGTCTTTTTTAGCTAACCACATACAGAGGGTGTTGGGTAAATAGCTTATTAGAGCAAGATATCTCATCCAATGACAATAAGAGAATTCCCTGATTGCACCTGATTTGGATGCAGAAAATTTTTAGAAATTGAGAGAAGTATTTGGAGGTGAGGTAGAAAAGGATGGTTCAGGTTTATTTTTTGGCATACTGGCACAGTGATATCATATAACCATATTAATCCAAGCATTCTCTTTTGATAGTCTTTTGGCTGCATTGGTCAATATTCATGCTATCTGGTTTATTTTTCTCATGAATTTCAGTGAGCAACATGGACAAAAATCACCTAGTGCCCAAACTATCAGAGAATGGAACATAGACAAGCCTATTGATTTTGAGTCTGGCGAAGGTGAGACATTTGGAATGGAGGGAGGTGCAATAGAAGACACCTGAGAGATTTGGATTTTGAGAGATCTAGGCCTAACATAGGTGAGAGCATCCAGGAGTCAGGACAGCTGTGAAAGAAAAGGATCCATCAGCAGATCCACAGTAAACCAGTTTCTAAAATCTCCGAAAAAGGAAAATGTAAGAATATCAAGACTATGCTTTCATAAAATAGACAATTTAACAGAAAGACGTTTTTCTCTTAAAACACCGTATTAGGACACAAGGAAAATACATATTTTGACAAGGAAAAGGGCAGGTTTCAGTGAAGAACAAAGGATCAGAGCAGAGAACAGGAATTAGAAATCCAGACAAGCAGAGCATGTAGAACATCTGTCTGCCTTTCAAGCTTGTGCATGAATCATTCACTAAACTAATAGTGGCTTGGTTCTGCATCGGAAGATGGAAGTTCTTCCCAGAAATCTATAAAGTACAAGATTTGCACTCGAAGACACAAGGAATTTGTGTTGTTTTCCTAAATATGGGGATAGAAGATATCTCTCAACTAGGTGTATAACAGACTAGTTTGGAGGCTTTCTCCTCTCTCTTTGCTCTTCCCACTCCTTGATGTCCCTTTCCTGCCCAAGTTTTCAGTGCCTTCAACCTGCTCTCTGCCAAACTCGATTTCCACCAACTCTGTGTATTTTCAGTAGCTGATTATATCACTGAAAAACAATTCAATCATAGAAAATTTTGTTTAATTTCATCTTTTTCTGCATGATCATTACCTTTAGTGACATATTCAAAGTCTTCTTTTAATTAATTTCTATATTTCTTATTAACAGAAATAATCTGTGACAACCAGTATATGGTGTGCTTTAGAGTATATTTTTCTCCTTTGCAAATTTATTATGATTTTTAGCCAATTAATGTCACTGTTCAACAATTATCATGTTGTGCTTAATACATTTTCTAGTAAAATTGGATTTTCATAACTTTGACCTGGTGATTTTATTTGTAGATTTGCTTATATTTTAATATTTAATTTTATTAATCAAATTGCCACCAAGTCAATATGCATTGCTTTATGGAGAGGTTTTTCATATTGTTTGTGAATAAAAAGAACATCAAGGCTTTAAACAATCTAGTTCACCTTTTTTTCAACATACTTAATCATACATTCTTGAAATTATAATACTTATCAATCGTCATTTTTGAAAGAAATTTAAAATGGAAGTTTAAATGATCAATATCATCCTTTGTCCAATTTTTTCACTTTTACTTCAATTATTTACTTCAATAATTTTCTCCAAATTTTTACAGTCCTATGTTGTTTTTTCTAAAATTATTTTAGTAGCACATACACAACCTAAATTTTCTTCTTTTAACAACATTCAAATATTTAATTCAGTGCTGTCCATTACTTTCACAATGTTGTGCTACCATAACTAGCAATTATTATGAAACATGTCCATCACCCAAAATAGAAATTCGGTACCATTTAAGAATTAACTTCCTATTCCCATCCCACCTAGAGCCTTGTTAACGTGTATTCTAGTTTCTGACTCTATGAATTTGCTTAACCTAATTATTTCAAGCCAGACACAAATGACAAATATTGTATTGTCTCACAGATATGAAATAATTTGAAATATATTCAATTATATGTAAACTTTAGAAAAGCCTTTCAGGTAAGTATAAGTAAATCATCATCATAGCTAAGGTTTTTGAAATGCATAGTGTCACATTTACTCATGATATTGAATATATCAAGTTCTATTATTATTCCCATTTTGCATATGAGGAAACTGTGGCCTGAAGAGCTTGCAAAATTACCCTCCAGGAAGCAGATGTAACTCAAGTGGTTGAGCACCTGCTATCCACGTATGAGGTCCCGGGTCAGATCACAGTGCCTCCTAAAAACAAACAAACAAACAAACAAACAAAAACTTGCCCTGGGCCAAGATGGCGTTAGTGTAGGAGGGCGCACACAGCAAGCTCCCAGAGCAAGGTGGATTGTGGACGGGGTCCTGCCCGGGGGTCTGTGCTGTGCACGCGTGGAGTGAGAAGCTTGGGACATCTATCTGCGCAGATTGGCGGCGTGGACCGAACGGTGGAGATTCATGAGTTTTGAGGCTGCCGGTGGAGGTTGGCACAGGCGGCTGAGCCCCACGGTTAGGGAAAAAAAAAAAAATTAAATAAAACGGCCATTTGGAGCCGCGGGCGGGGCTAAAAAGTTTTATTTTCGGGGGATCTGGCTGCCTGGCGCACCTTGGACCTTGTGTGAACAGAGCAAACAAGCTAATCAGCACCCGGTGAACCGGAGGGGGGATTTTGGTCCGGGAACGGAGCTGATTTCCCTAGCCACCCAGGGATAAGACCCCGGCCGCTGCGGAGCCAGGAGGAAGGGACACTTCCCAAAAAAGGGAGGATTCTTTTGGAAGACAGGGAAGAGTATTTTATATTTTTAGACATCGATCTGGCTGCCTGCACCGCCCCATAGCTTTGGGGAGCAGATAAGCCGACCTGAAGCAGCATTAGGCTGAGAGCAGACGCGAATCTGCATTCAAACTTATTTACTGAGAAGCCCGGTGGACGCTCCAGATGGGCGCCAGAAGGGGTGGAATCCGCTGTCTTTAGCACTCCTCACTGACTAACATCAGAGCTTCAGCTAACCTGGGGAGTCCGGAAAGTGGGACGTGCTTGATTAATTTCCACGGGCCCAGCTAGGGTCCCTTCCGTAAGGGGGTTGGTCTAGAGGAGGAATTATTTTGGATCCTGCATTTGGCTAAAAAAATAAAAATTAAAAAAAAAAAAAAAAGTGAGGTCACCCCAACAAATGAAAATTAATTCTTTTTAATTTAGTTTAATAGCTAAAAGCTGCTTCAGGACCTGAATATAGAACCCTGTGGGGAAATTCATTGATAAACACAAGTAGGCAGGAAGGATCCACGTGGACCCTAGGGGAATCATTGACCCCACTTAGCTCTGTTTGACTGCTTGCCTGTGTGGATCTTTGGTTTATCTCTTACTCTCTGGTCTATTGCTATTATTTCCTTTTTCCTCCCACTTTCCTTTGTCCTTCTTTTTTTTTTTTAAATAGGTGCTGCCAGCTTGTAGCTTCTTTGCTGGGCTTCTTATTCAGTAATTTCCGACTCGCTGTATATATTGATTCTGTATTTCAAACTACTGCTTATCCTTCCTGCATCTTTCTGCATTCTGTTTTCTGTTGCGGCTCTTAGAGACAACATTTTTTCATAGGCCCACAACTTAAGGGAGTCAAATTCTATACTATCTATTTTGTTTTCTTCTTCTTCTTTTTTCTTTTTTTCTTTTTAATTACTATTAACTTTTTCCTTTCAGACCTTTCTTTACTATTTCTCTCCCTCCTCATAATTCTAGCCTTCTGAATCACTATATATATATTCCTCCATTTGTTTTCCCAGTTCATTGTAGGAAATCCATATTTTTTCCTAGTACTGTACACTACCTACACAAGTTAAATATTCATCACATTAAGTCTCATTTTGCCCCTCTTCTAACTTTTATCAATATTGCTATTATCCTTCTGCCTTCCTGACATCTTTTGATTCCTCTGGCCCTAATCTTTTGCCTTAAGGGAACATAGAAAGAAGCAAGGAAATAAAATAAGAAGAAAAGCTGCCAAAGAGAAAACATAACTCACAAGCAGAACCAACAGCTAAATAAAATTCTAGAGCATAGAGAAAAGCTAATCAACTGAACAAACCCATCAAGATAATATGATGACCAGAGGGCAACAGAAAAATACAAATGACTCTAAGAAACTGGAAAACATGGACCAGTCCAATACACAAAATAAAAACGAGGAAGCAATGCAATACATCGAATAATCAAAGCTATCCAAACAAATATCATGGACCAACTTAAAAAACTGAAGGAAGAGATTAAGGATATAAAGAAGACACTGGGAGAACATACTGAAGAATAAGCTAACATACCTAAAAAGGTAATGGATATGATGGCGAACAAAGATACAAGTCAAGAAATGAAAAAGACGCTGGATCACATGGCAGCAGAATTGAACAGGCAGAGGATAGAATTAGTGATATGGAAGACAATACAGTTGAAATCAAAGAGATTGTAGAAAAGATAGACAAAAAGATAGAAAAAATCAGTTTGGTCTCAGGGAATTAACCGATAATGCAAGACGCACAAACATACGCATTACGGGCATCCCAGAAGGAGAAGAAAAGGGAAAGGGAACAGAAGGAGTGTTGAAGGAAGTTATGGCTGAAAACTTCCCAACTCTATTGAGAGAGATGGATGTGCAGATCCAGGAAGCACAGCGCACCCCAAATAGTATAAATCCCAACAGGCCAACTCCAAGACATATACTTGTCAAATTGTCCAATGCTCAAGACAAAGAGAAAATACTCAAGGCAGCAAGAGAAAAGAGAACCATAACATACAAGGGAAGCACAATAAGATTAAGTGCTGATTTCTCAGCTGAAACCATGGAGGCAAGAACTGTAGTATGACATAGTCAAAATACTAAAAGAAAAAAAATTCCAGCCACGAATTCTCTATCCAGCAAAATTGGCATTCAAAAATGATGGAGAGTTCAAAATATTCACAGATAAACAGCATTTAAGAGAGTATGTCAAGAAGAAACCAGCACTTCAAGAAATACTAAAGGAATCTCTACACGTTGAAAGGAAAAAACAAAGGAGAGAGAGTTGGAGGAGAGTTTAAAAACAACTGAAAAGTCAAAAAGAGAAACAAAACAACTTATGACATACATTAACCCAAAGAAAAAATGACTGAAGTAAGAAATTCGTTACGAGTAATAACACTGAATGTTAATGGATTAAATTCACCAATCAAAAGACACAGATTGGCAGAATGGATAAGAAAATATGATCCATCTATATGCTGTCTACAAGAAACCCACCTTCGGCCCAAGGATTAGAGGAGGCTGAAAGTGAATGGCTGGAAAACCATTTTACAAGCTAACAATAGTCAAAAAAGGGCAGGAGTAGCTATTCTAATATCAGACAAAATAGACTTCAAATGCAAAACTATTGTAAGAGACAAAGATGGACACTACATATTAGTAAAAGGAGTAATACCTCAAGAAGAGAGAACAATCATCAACATTTACGCACCTATTCGAGGTGCCTCAAAATACGTGCGGCAAACTCTGGAAAAACTAAGAAGAGAAATAAATTCCTCTACAATTATAGCAGGGGACTTCAACACACCACTATTATCATTAGACAGAACATCTAGGCAGAGAATCAATAAAGAAACTAAGGCACTCAACAATACATTAGAAGATTTGGACTTAATAGACATATACAGAACACTACACCAAAATACAGCGGGATTTACATTCTTCTCCAGTGCACATGGAACATACACCAAAATAGATCACATGCTAGGCCACATAACAACACTCAATGAATTCAGAAATATTGAGATTATACAAATTAATTTCTCTGACCACAACGGAATGAAGTTGGAAATCAATAAGGGCCAGAGAAACAGGTTAGGCACAAGGATATGGAAGTTAAACAACACACTCTTACACAAACAATGGGTCAAAGAGAAAATTTCAAAAGAAATCAGTAACTACCTTGAAACTAATGAAAATAACAACACAACATATCAAAACCTATGGGATGCAGAGAAAGCAGTCCTGAGAGGGAAGTTCATAGCCATAAATTCATATATTAAAAAAGAAGAAAGAGCTAAAATTGAAGACCTAACTGCACACTTGGAGGAATTGGAAAAACAACAACAAATTAAACCTAAAGGAAGTAGAAAGCAGGAAATAACCAAGATTAGAGCAGAACTAAATGAAATAGAGAATGAGAAAGCACTGGAAAAAATAAACAAAACCAAAAGCTGGTTCTTCGAGAATATCAACAAAATTGACAAACCCTTAGCCAGACTAACAAAGAAAAAGAGAGAACAGATGCAAATACATAAAATAAGGAATGAGCAAGGTGATATCACTACTGACCCCACAGAAATAAAGAGTATCATAAGAGGATACTTGGAAAAATTATATGCCAACAAGAATGACAATTTAAGAGGAAATGGACAAGTTTCTAGAAACCCACAAACAGCCGACATTGATGAAAGAAGAAATAGATGAACTCAACAGCCCAATTACAAGTAAAGAGATAGACTCAGTCATTAAAAACCTCCCAACTAAGAAGAGTCCAGGACCAGAAGGCTTCACAGCTGAATTCTACCAAACATTCCGGAAAGAGCTAACACCAATTCTACTTAAGCTCTTCCAATAAATAGAAGTAGAAGGAATATTACCTAACTCATTCTATGATGCCAACATTATCCTAATACCAAAATCAAATAAAGATACCACAAGAAAGGAAAATTACAGACCAATTTCTCTAATGAACCTAGATGCTAAAATCCTTAACAAAATACTTGCTAATCGCATTCAACAACATATCAAAAGGATTATACACCATGACCAAGTGGGTTTCATCCCAGGAATGCAAGGATGGTTCAATATAAGAAAATCAATCAATGTAATACACCACATAAACAAACTGCAATAAAAAAATCACATGATCATTTCTATAGATGCAGAAAAAGCATTCGACAAAATACAGCACTCTTTCCTCATAAAAACACTACAAAAGATAGGAATAGATGGAAACTTTCTGAAAATGATAAAGGGTATATATGAAAAACCCAAAGCTAACATCATTTTCAATGGTGAAATCCTAAAAGCCTACCCTCTGAGATTGGGAATAAGACAAGGATGCCCACTTTCTCCACTCCTATTTAACATTGTCTTAGAAGTACTTGCAGGAGCACCGAGACAAGAAAAGGACATAAAAGGCATCCAGATAGGAAAAGAAGAAGTAAAAATTTCATTATTTGCAGATGACATGATCCTATACCTAGAAAGCCCTGAGAAATTAACAACAAGGCTTCTAGAACTTATAAAGGAGTTCAGTAACGTTGCAGACTATAAGATCAATGCTCAAAAATCAGTAGCATTTCTGTACACCAATAACCAGCAAACTGAGGAGGAAATCAGGAAAAAAAATACCATTTACAATAGTAAACAAAAGAATCAAATACCTAGGAATAAATTTAACTAAAGATGTAAAGGACTTATATACAGAAAACTACACAACACTGTTAAAGGAAATCAAAGAAGACTTAAATAAATGGAAAAATATTCCCTGTTCATGGATGGGAAGACTAAACATCATCAAGATGTCTATCCTACCCAAACTAATCTACAGATTTAATGCAATCCCAATAAAAGTCAACACTATATATTTTAAGGAACTGGAAAAACTAACCACAAAATATATTTGGAGAGGCAAGAGGCCCTGAATTGCCAAAGATATATTGAAAAAGAAAAATGAAGTTGTAGGTATCACATTACCTGACTTTAAAACATACTTCAAAGCTACAGTGATCAAAACTGCGTGGTACTGGCACAAGGATAGACCTACTGACCAATGGAACCGGATTGAGAGTTCTGATATAGATCCTCGCATATACAGTAATCTGATATTTGACAAGACCACGAAACCCACTCAGTTGGGAGAGAGTGGCCTCTTTAACAAGTGGTGCTTGGAGAACTGGATATCCATATCCAAAAGAATGAGAGAAGAATACCATCTCACACCTTATACAAAAATCAACTCAAGATGGATCAAAGATCTAAATATAAGAGCCAAAACCATAAAAACCTTGGAAGATAATGTAGGGAAGCATCTACAGTACCTTGTAATAGGAAATGGTTTCATGAACTTCACAGCCAAAGCACAAGCAGCAAGAGAAAAAATTGATAAATGGGATCTCCTCAAAATTAAAAACTTCTGCACCTCTAACGATGTTATTAAGAAAATAAAAAGGCAACCTACCCAATGGGAAAAAATATTCGGCAACCATATATCTGATAGGAGCCTAATATCCTGCATATATAAAGAAATCCATCACCTTGAAAATAAAAGGACAAACAACCCATATATAAAATGGGCAAGTGACCTGAAAAGACACTTCTCCAAGGAAGAAATACAAATGGCTAAAAAGCACATGAAAAAATGCTCAACATCACTTGCTATCAGGGAAATGCAAATCAAAAGTACAATGAGATACCATCTTACACTCATCAGAATGGCAGCTATTAAAAAAACAGGAGACACTAAATGTTGGATAGGATGTGGAGGAATAGGAACCCTCATCCACTGCTGGTGATACTGCGGTATGGTCCAGCCATTGTGGAGGACAGTTTGGCGGTTCCTCAGAAAACTAGCAATAGCTCTTCCGTATGGTCCAGCAATTCCACTGCTGGGTATATACCCAGAAGAACTGAAAACAAAAATACAAACAGATATATGCACACCAATGTTCATAGCGGCATTGTTCACCATTGCCAAAAGTTGGAATCAGCCCCGGTGCCCATCAACAGACGAATGGATAAGCAAAATGTGGTACATACATACAATGGAATATTACTCAGCTGTAAGAAGGAACAAAGTGCTAACACATGGAATAACGTGGATGAATATTGAAGACTTTATGTTGAGTGAAGCAAGCCAGGCACTGAAGGATGAACAGTATATGACCTCACTGATCTGAACTGAGCAAAGTGAGCAGTCTCTGAAAACCATTGTCTGAAAGATAGGTTAACAAAGGAATAAGAGAAGAGCAGGCTTTGAGCTATCACCCATATGGACATAATCTATGGTAAAGGGCTAGAGTGTGGTTGCATGTTGGGGGATGGGGCAGATGAGTGGTGGTGTTCCTGGGATTGGTGGTACAGCACTGGGGGGGGGTGGATTAGGAAGGGCTGGTTCAAATCCCCAGGGCATGTAACTGTGAATCTTGACATTCCATGGGTTGGGAGAGGGTGGTATCACGGGCCCTGGGGGTTTGGGGAGAAGGAACCAGTCAAGATCTAATGGGTTGTTTGGTGGTCATGGGGTTTTTCATTACCTTACAGTAATGGACACAGTACATGGTAAATATCATCAAAATTATTAAACTGTATCATCTAAATTGTAAACTATACTGTAAATCACTGACAATGTTTAGTTGCTATATTTTGCTATCTACATAACAGTTATAACAATGCTAAGAACCAAAAAAAAAAGGGGGGGGAGTTAATATGGGGTGGGGAAGGGGGGGTGGTTTGGTATCTGGGTGTCTCTGGCACTCCGTGTGTGACTTTGCTGTGACCTAAAATTTCTTTGAAAATTAAATGAAAAATTGGGAGAAATGGGGATTGAGAGGAGGAAGGTGTCATGGCACACCAAACATCCGATAACACAGTGATAAAGGGAAGGAAAAAAAAAAGGAAAGGAAAGAAAAGAGAAAGGAAAAAAAAAATAAAAAAAAAATATATATTTAAAGGCATTTCCTTTGCTTTTTTGCCCATTTTCTGAATGTCCCAATCCACTAATTATATTTTATTTTGTTTTGTTCTTTGTTTATTTGTTTTTTTTCCTTTTTTTAAATTTTTTTTTTCCCCCCTGAGTTTCCTTATGTTTGTCTCTTGCATGTAAGCTTATCACACTTGTTTCTTTTTCCTAGTAAGTGTATTTGATTATTCTATGGACTAAATGTTCATGGAGGATTTGGATCACAGAAGGGTTACAATGGGTACTGCAGGGGATTATTGGGGGGGGTGTCTGGGGGGGGATTTCTTGGGGATTGGTTCATATGAATATACATGAAAGATATACAAAATCATTCATAGGATCGGGGGATGGGGCATGGTCACGATGGGTGGATAATCACACAATAAATGAGGGAATCTGAATTCCTAGCCTGGAGAGCTCTGCCACATCCTCCAAGGGAGCAGCAATAGTCCTCTGAGTGTAGGGACAGTGCCTGTCAAAATAGGATGACCTACTGATGTGTTTTTTTAATTGATGACTACCCTTGTGAGTCTTTGCTCTTGTAAATGAGACTTAGCCTGCAGTTGTGGGGTGCCTAAGGGTTGCCACCTGAGAGCCTCCTTGTTGCTCAAATGTGGCCTCTCTCTAAGCCAATCTCAGCATATGATTGCATTACCTTCCCCCCAACACGGGACATGACTCCCGGGGATGAGCCTCCCTAGCAACGAGGGATTAATACCAATTGTCAACTGGCAACACAACTGGAAAAAGACCTTGAATAAAAGGGGGAAATGGTAAAGACAAATCAGTTCAAGTGGCTAAGAGACTTCAAAGAGAGTCAGGAGGTCATCCCAGAGGTACTCTTACGCACACCTCAGTAGGAGCTCATAGAACATCTAAGTGCCTATCACCCCACTCAGAGGGGTTCCTGAGAGCTCCGGAGATACCCTGGTCCTATATAAGGGGGGATAGCCCCAGATACTGATGCCTTATCAGTGAGTTCTATTTTGGAATCTGTGCTCCTGAGAGTGACAGAATTAGACTCAAATAAGTCCTCCCTGCACATGGTTCACCAGTCCCTTCTATTCAAACCCATATGTGATGCTGGAGTTTTTACGTATACTTCCAGAGACTGGAGCGTCCAGCCTACCTATGTGCCAGGTGTGCATGAAATCTAGGTGGAGCTGCAACTCCTACCCTACAGCTCAATGGACTCATCCAAGTCACCTGGTGAGGAGACAACGATGGGCAATGGCCATCCCAGGGAATGGAGAGGGCCTGCATCTGCACCCACCCACCATATCCATGGGACATAAGCCCTCTCTCACTTGGGGTTGGAGTGGACATCACCATCCCAGTCCCCTCAGGATTGGGGGAGGAACTATGGACTAGAGTGGACTTAATTGTAATCTCTTGTTCACATATGGTGATTCTAGCAATGCAAGAAATCATAACAATGAGGTGGATCCAGTGGCCACTTGACACTTTTGGGGTAGGGAGGGGATGAGCAGTTGAAATACAGGGGCTTCTTCGGGAATTGGAGGTTGTCCTGAGTACTGTTGTGGCAATGGATGTAGGCCATTTTAAATCAGCACACACCACTCAGAACTGAGTGGGATAGAGTGTGGTCTACAGTATGAACTGTGGTCTATGGTTGGTGGCAAGGCTCCAGGATGTGTAAGTTCATTGAGGGTGGTGGGCCACACTTGTGGGAGATGTTTGTGTGGGATGTGGTGGGAGGTGTGGGAAGTGGGCAACATGGGAATCCCAGTGGGTTCCGTGTAATATTTTGGGTAATCTAAGCACCTCTTAAAATATATGTATATATATATATAAATAACATTTTTGTAAGCAAATACACATATATGCATATATATTTATATATCATTTTGCAAATGTTTGTATGTATTGTGAGAATTTTGATTTTTACCCACAATAAAAATAAATTTAAAAAAATTAAATTAAATTAAATTAAATTAATTGGCTTCAAAAAAAAAAAAAAAACTTGCCCTGGATCATAGAACTAACATGTGAGAGCCAAGATTCACCCCTGGTAACACTAATTCTATATTCTATATTTTAAAACACAACAAAAGCTTGTAAGGACATGGAAAGTATTGATAACTGATTCCATTTACTAATTTCAGTGTATCACAGCCAATTGCAGGTTCTCTCCCTGACATTGACTTCTTTGCCTAGTGCTCCAAAGACCAGATGCCATATTTGAGGAGATATACTGAGATTTTAATGCTAGAAATTTCACTTGATAATAATCTTCATTTGACATTAAAGATAGTTTTGCTTCCTTTATAGCAAGGTTCTCATGGGGAATTGATGCTAATATGGCTATTTGCTCTGGCTAGATCATTGATAAGGTTTCTATATCTCATACTAGAATATCTGGCAACCCCAAACAAAAGGGAGTTCGCAAGTTCTCCCAAGCTTTCCCAAGCTTTTCCACAAGGGCCTCTAACACTTGCTTAGAAGAAAGCTGGATTAGGGCAGTAGAAAACCAAGCCCCTCCGTGACACAGACACTTAAGGAAATCAGCTACCTTGAGTGACAGTGTCTGCCCTTCTCTTTGACAAGTAAATGCCTTATGCCCTTGAGGTAGGGGCAGCAAACTTTTACCCTAGGAAATAGGCAGATAACCACTGCTGGGGGAAGAGTAGAAACAGAGTCTCTGCCCTTGGTAGAGGGGCAGAAAGTTTCCGGGGAATCAGGATTCTTCACCAACAGCAAAAAAAAACCAGCTGAAGATAAACATTTTTCTTGCCCAAGAACAACCAAAGATAGAAAGCAGGATATGATTGCTGTAATCAGGATTCAGAAATGTTTAATCACCAGAAAGCAATTCTCCTTATATCCCCTCATAATTAAACTCTCTTTCTAGCACATTCTCCTGAAAATCACTGATATATTATCTGTCACCATAATTTTGCTATTGGGAAATGTTTTACAAATAGACTCATACAGTATGTGATTGTTCAAATTGGATTTTTCGCTCAGCACAATGTCCCCAAGGTCTACATAAGCTGTTGTATTTATCAATAGACCTAAGTATAAAACTGAACACTATAAAACCTAGAAATTGATAGAAAAATAATTTTGTGAATTTGAGTTAGGCAAAGAGTCTTAGAGAAGACAAAAATGGATGAACTATATACAAAAATTGTCAAACTTTTGCTCTTTAAAGACTATTAATACAATGTAAATACAAGCCACAGACAGGAAGAAAGTATTATGAAACATATCATTGATAAAGGATCATATCCAGAATAGTAAATAACTCTTCCAACTCAATAAAAAATGGAAAGTGAGTCAATAAGAAATGAAAATGATTTCAACAGACAGGTCAACAAAGAAGAATAAGCATATGAAAGGTGCTCAAGATCATTAGTAGTTAGGGAAATATGAAGTACCACTACACACCTCTTAAACTGACTAAAATTTAAAATAAATAAATATTGGCAAGGATTTGGATCAAGCAGAAATCTTATACATTACTTATTGGAATGAAAATAGCCCTGCCACTAAGGAAAAGTTTGGTAGTTTCTGGTAAAGTTAAAATTATACTTACTATATGACCAGACAATTCAATTCCTAGGTATTGATCGAAGAGAAATAAAACCACAGACCCTTTCAAAGACCTTTACATGAACATTCATAACATTTTTTTTCATAAACATATTAAAAGGAAATAAATGTTCATCAAGTGGTCAATTAATAGTTAAATTTCAAAGTAGCTATGCAGTGGAATACTAACAGCAACGAAAAAATATGAACAACCTACTAATACATACAACAATAGGATGAAACTCAAAATCATTATGTTTAGTGAAAGAAGCCATAGGCGAAAATCTCCGCTGTATTATTACACTTATATTACATTCTAGAAATGGTAAAATAATTAGAATATGAATCAGAAGACTAGTTTCCAGGGGTTGGGATGAGATAGAGTATTTATTACAGTAGGGCAAAATGGGAATGTTGGTATTAACATGGGAATTTTGGGGGTTTTGGAAATAGACAATATTGACTATGGTGGCAATTATACGACTGCATGTTTTGGTCAAAAAGTCTCAAACTACATCTAAAAGTGTTGGATTTTACTATATGTAAATAATAACTCATATTTCATATATTCATGTATGTAATGTGGATGTGTGTTTGTGAGTATATAAGAATAACATACCAAAGACAACACACCAGAGCAGTTAATATTAGTGAGTTTTGGCAAATTCATATCACCCCATGTTTCAGATGATTTGCTAATTCTGGGCAAGAGAAATAGGCTAAGAAACCCTGCTTTATACAGCAGAAACCCCCCATCTAGATACAGAACTTCAGTAGATAGTTTGTTAGTTGTAGAAACTACTAACAAAATTAAAGACTTAAGAGAACTTCTGGGAAGATGATGTTGGAGTAGGAAGGCAGAGCTCAACTCTCACAAAAACAATGGAGGAAAGACAAAAAGCTAACTGAGGGAGCTGCCTTGGGGACCAGGAGAGAGCTGCACATCATCCAGGAGGGAGAGGGATGGAGAGACAAAGAGGGCAAATGAACATGAGTTACTCGACCTTGTGGCTGGGAAAGGCAAGTAAAGCCCACCTTCAAGGTGAATAGCCTTGGTTAAACCCCTGGCTCACTGTAGCCAACTGAGAGGAGAAAGAAATTCCTCCTCTCTGTGAGGAAGACAGGTCTGGTATAGGGCAAAGAGTGGTTTCTCTTCAGTGAGTGTGGCCAGCTGAGACCCCTTTGAATCTCAAAGGAGACCACAACCAGCATTGAAGTGGCCCCAGGAAGAGAGGAGGGGTGATCTGATCAGGCAAGCTGTCACACCCAGTCACCCTGGGTGAGAGAGGAACTACAAGAGAAGGAAGACAGGAGAGAGCACCAACAAGCTGTTAGAAGCCCAACTCAAGGAGACCAGATAAGCTTTCAGACCAATAATAAGTTCCTTGTGACAGGGAACATAGAGATGTTTTTTGTTTTAGGTTTTTGATCTGTTATTTTATATTTATTATTTTATTTTATTATTCTTTATTTTAGTGTCTAAAACCATGTACCTTACCTGTGGAGGACAGGCTGCAGGGTAATTGATGGATAAGCACTGAAAGCCTGAGATGTTTCCTATGGGCCTAAGAGGGAAGCCTGTTTATCATGGGTTGTTTTTTGTTTTTGTTTTTTTCTCTTTTGTTATCCCTTTTTTTCCCTTTTTGCTTATTTTTCTCCTTAGTTTCTTTATTCTTTACTCTTTCATTTTTCCTCTTTCATTGCTTTTACTTCATTCTACCTTCTCACGTTTGGTCTTCATTTTTTTCCTTCTACTTCACTTCTCATATTTCCGGTTTTTTATTTCATTCTATTTTTTCTGGTTTAACTGTTTTTTGTTCCAGAGATAAAGGATATTAAGAAGACACTGGCAGGACATACTGAAGAAAGTGTAAACATACGTAAAAAGATAATGGATCTGATGATGATGAATGACACAATGCAAGAAATCAGAAATACACTGGAATCACATAACAACAGATTTTAGCAGGCAGAGGAAAGAATTAGTGATGTCAAAGATAGTACATCTGAAATCAAACAGAATCTGGGAATTGAATGATAACAAGAAAAACACAAACATATAGGCATTCCAGAGAGAAGAGAAGGGTAAGAGGGCAGGAGTGCTGGAGGAAGCAATGGCTGAAAATTTCCTAACTTTTTTGAGGGACATGAATGTACATGTCCAGGAAGCACGGCACACTCCAAACAGTATAAATGGTAACAGACCTAACCCAAGACATATACTTATTAAATTGTCACATGCTCAAGACAAAGACATTATGCTGAAAGGAGCAAGAGAAATGAGATCTGTCACATACAAGGGAAGTTCCATAAGATTAAGCACTGATTTCTAATCTAAAAATTATGGTGGCAAGAAGGCAGTGGTATGATATAGTTAAGGTGATAAAAGACAGAAACTGCCAGCCAAGAATTCTGTATCCAGCAAAGCTGGCATTCAAAAATAAGGGAGTGTTCAAAATATTCACAGATAAACAGAAATTAAGAGAGTTTGTCAACAAGAAACCTACCCTTCAGAAATGGTAAAGGGACACTGCAGGTTGAAAGGGAAAAAAAAGGAGAGGGAAAGTTCAAGGAGAGTATAGAAAGGAAGATTATTAGCAAGAATAGCTAAAAAGATTTTTTTAAAAGAAATAAAAACCAAATATGACATATATTCCTAAAGAAAAAATGGCTAATGTAAGTACTGCCATGACAGTAATAACACTGATGCTAATAGATAAACTTTCCAATCAAAAGGCCCAGATTGGCAGAATGGATAAGGAAATAGGACCAATCTATATACTGTCTACAAGAAACTCACCTTAGACCCAGGGAAGCAGTGGGGTTGCAAGTGAATGTTTGGAAAACTATTTTACAGGCAAAGAATAACTTAAAAAAGGGCATGAGTAGCTGTACTAATAGCTGACAAAATAGACTTTAAATGAAAAAATAATGTAAGAGACAAAAGACAGTACATATTAACAAAAGGGGTAATCTATCTGGAAAAAAGAACAGTCATAAACATTTATGGACCTAACCATGATGCCCCCAAATATATGAGACAAGCATTGGAGAAACAGATGCCTTTACAATTATAGTTGGGGTCTTTAATAAACCATTATCACCATTGGACAGAACATCTCGACAGATGATCAATAAAGAAACATGTAGGGAAAACGAGGACGGTCTAATTAACTCCCAGCACCTGGGGGGAGAAAGCAAAAATGCAGAAACCTCCAGAACTACGGCCAATCGGCTGCTGACACCTGTTATAGCCCCTTGTTCCCTGCCCTTCACCACAAGATGGCTGCTGCGGCACAGCTCCGCCCCTCCCTTTCCCTCCTAATCTTTCATGGGCATAAAACCTATCCCTACCAATCAAAAACTGCCCAGTCACACTCCCCCATTCCCCCCTCCTCCGCCTGGTATAAATACCAAAACCTGCTTAATAAACTCGGACTTGGAACCCTACCTTGTCTCCGGAGTGTGAGTGGTCTCCGTATTCGTTACTCCGCCGTCCACCAGCCCCCTGGCCGTCTCCCCCAACCTTCGTCTGCGGTGTCGACAACGCAGACCCCGAACCCCTGACTCGCTGTGCCCGGGGACACCCGAGCTCGGGGAGCCGAAGATTCCGACCCCTCTCCCCTCCCCCTCTCTCGTCTCCTGACTGGTGGCGGAGCCACCAGGAGACCACTTGGAGGCGGCAGACACCCGCGAGGAGAGCCGGCGACAGCTGGCGCCCGAACAGGGACCTGACTGACTGGTGGTAATCGCGCTGTACGCTCTCTCAGGTGAGTAACCCCGTTTCCCCATCTTCCCCCATGGGTAACCTTCCCTCTTCTGCCAGAATCCCTCAGGCCCAAATCCTCCATGTACTCTTAGCCAGCCGGCGAATTAAGATTTCTGAAAAAGAGCTCGCTCAATATTGGGACATAATTGTGCGATTCAATCCCTGGCTCACTACAGCCTCCCTATGGGATCCTCAAACGTGGGCCAAACTTCTAAAACGTGTGCTCAGCAGAAGTCCATGAAGGAAAAAACTTCCCACTAGGTCTTATCCCTGCTTTGCTCGCCATTTACGCCTAACTAACGGGCGCGCCACCTGAAGATCCGGCACACACCCCCCCCCACCCCGCCTCGACAGAGTCTAGTGAGGAAGAACAACCTCTCTTAAATCTCACCGAGCCCCTAGGCGCGGAGCCCTCCCCCCCCCCCCCATGCTCGTCTGCAGTTCCCCTTTACCCATCTTTGGCTCCGTTCCTACTGAGCCATACCGGCACATCCCCTGCCCTCAGCCAATGTGAGGCCCCCTGCAAAGACAACTTTCCCACAAAACAACCCCTCCCCGCCGAAACTCCCTCCTGGTTAAAGCCTTCCACTGAGGGGCCCCCTCCCCCACAAAGAAAGCTTGCTGTTTTGAACCCGGAAGCACCTGCCCCTTCCCTTAAGCGGAGCCGCCACAGCCCCACATATTTCCGGTAAATCAACACGGCTGCGCCGACCATCCTGAGCACTGGTGTCCTCATGATTCTAAATCTATAACCACCCTCAGAAAAGCCGTCCAAGAGGACGGCCTCAACAGCCCGTATACTGAAATGCTACTGGATTATATTTCCCTGCAAATCAACTGCCCCATCGATTGGCAGAACGTAGCCCGTGCCATTTTTTTTTTTTTTTTTTATGTCAAAGTGAAGAAATTCAATGAAGCGCGAGCCCGTGCCATTTTAACACCCAGCGACTATGTCACTTTGAAAGCTCTTTACTGTGATGAGGCAGAAGCCATAGCTCGCCACACTAGAACATCAAAATCTGCTGTAATGGCTGAAGCGCTGAAGGGCGAGGGCGGTTATTCCACCCCTGAGGCGCAAGCCGATAATGATGAGACCTATTTTGAGCAAGTCCGCCTCTGCGCACAGCGGGCCTTTCGCAAGTTAAACCCCAAGGGCGCCCCTATCGCAATGTCTCAGTTAGTGCAAAGGCCCAATGAAAGCTTTGCTTACTTCTATACCCAGGTTAAAGAGGCTGTAGAATGCAAAGTTGCGCACGCAGCCGCTGCAGAGGCTCTCCTAATCAGCCTCTTGTGGGAGGGGACAAACGGAGAGTGCCGCAAGGCTATCGCTCCACTAAGAAACAGCACTCCTGAGGACTGGGTCCTCGCTTGCAGGGACATTGGCTCTAACTCCGCCGCTGTTTTAGCCGCCTCCCTTGCTGAGCATCAGGACAAAGCAATGGCCTCTCTGGCCACTTCCCTGACACAGGCGCTGGCCGTCTCCATTAACGCAGTCACATGTGCAGGCGCCTGCTTCTCATGCCACCAAAATGGGCATTTTGCGCGGGAGTGCCCAAACAGACCTGCCCCGCAAGTCCCACCTGCTCCACCATCTGCTCCACCATCTGCTCCACCCCCCCTCCCAAGCAGGAGGCAGACTCCCCTTATTACTCCCTTTATAACCATCCTTTTTCTCCTGCTCTTAGCTCTAGTGGTCATCAAGTGCATCCGCAAACAAATAAGAAGTATCTCATTACTAACCTTCTGCTAATTTCAACACCCACAGTACCAGCGGCTGCCACAACAGCCCCCACAACATCTGCAGATGCAACGCCTGAGGGGTGACACCTAAGCATAAACCCCTCTCCTTTTTTTCTTTTCTTTTTTCCTTTTCTTTTCCTTCTTCTTTCTTCCCTTCCCCTTTCCTATAGCTACGGTCCCGCTCCAGCCGAATACCAATCCCTTACCTACCCCATCCCGTGCCCCACGAGCAGATCTTGCCCTCCCATGATGCCAGATTGTCAGTGGCAGCCAAAAGAGATTTGCCTACAAAAACTTCTCTATCAAAACCCCCTCTACATTTAAGAGCCTGGCTGGCAGCCAATAACTGGTAAGACCGTCAAAGGAGGGCAACCTAAGATAGGCACAGCCACCTTAAACACATTTGCAATCCTGGCTGGCAGCCAATAATGGGTAAGACCCTCAGAGGGGGGCAACCTAAGACAGGCACAGTCATGGCAAACCCCTACCTGCAGCCCCCCTGTCTTATATTCTAAGGGGAGAATTGTAGGGAAAACGAGGGCGGTCTAATTAATTCCCAGTGCCTGGTGGGAGAAAGCAAAAATGCAGAAACCTCCCGAATTATGGCCAATCGGCTGCTGACACCTGTTATAGCCCCTTGTTCCCCGCCCTTCACCACAAGATGGCCTACACGGCAGAGCTCCGGCTCTCCCTTTCCCTCCTAACCTTTTATGGGCATAAAACCTATCCCTACCAATCAAAAACTGCCCAGTCACACTCCCCCATTCCCCCCTCCTCCGCCTGGTATAAATACCAAAACCTGCTTAATGAACTCGGACATGGAACCCTACCTTGTCTCCGGAGTGTGAGTGGCTCCGAATTCGTTACTCGCCGTCCACCAGCAGGCACCCCCCTCCTCCCCGCCGTCTTCCCCAACCTTCGTCTGCGGTGTCGACAACGCAGACCCGGAACCCCTGACTCGCTGCGCCCGGGGATACCTGAGCTCGGCGAGCCGAAGACTCGGACCCCTCTCCCCACCCCCTCTCTCATCTCCTGACTGGCGGCGGAGCCACCAGGAGACCACCCGGCGGCGGCAAACACCTGCGAAGAGAGCCGGCGACAGAAACAGAAACCTTGAATAATACATTAGAGGATCTAGACCTAATAGCCACATACAGAACATTGAACCAAAATACATGGATCATTCCCCAGGATAGACCACATGCTAGATTACAGAACAACGAATTCAGAAAGATTGAAATTATACAAAGTAATTTCTCTAACCACAAAAAACTGTGTTTTTTGACTATTTAGCACCCCTTGCCCTTCCAAATAAGTTTCATAATTAGCTTTTCCAATTCAGCAAAAAATGCTGTTGTAATTTTTATTGGAGTTGCACTAAATGTGTAAATCAATTTGGGTAGGACAGACATCTTAATGATGTTTTGTCTTCCAATCCATGAATAAGGAATATTCTTCCATTTATTTAGGTATTCTTTGATTGTTTTTAACAATGTTGTGTAGTTTTCTGTGTATGAGTCCTTTACATCTTTAGTTAAGTTTATTCCTAGTGACATTTTTACTTAGTTCTTTCCAATTAGTATTACTCATATCTTTTTCTTGCCTAAGTGCTCAAGCAAGTACTTCTTACACAATATTAATTGGAAGGGCAAGGGGTGCTAAATAGTCAAAAAACACAGTGAAGAAGGAAAATGAAATTGAAGGAATCATGCTACCTAACGTTAAAGCATTCTTCAAAGCTAGAGGACAAAACTGCATGGTATTGGCACAAGGATAGACATATTGATGAATGGAACTGAATTGAGTGTTGTGAAATAAATCCTACCATATATGGTCAACTGATATTCAACAAGATCACCAAGCCCACTCAGCTGGGACAGATTCGTCTCTTCAACAAATGGTGTTGGGAGTACTGGATATACATATCCAAAAGAATGATAGTGTTAGGCCTCAAAACAGGGCTTTTATGGATAACCAGAGATGGCATGAAGAAAACTTCAACACGAGAGTTAGGCAAACTCAAATTTATTACCTCTGCAGAGGTAAGGAGCCAAGGTCAGTCTAAAGTGACTCAGACCCGACTCCACGTGCTGTGGTTTTACTCTTGCTTAAATACCTAATTTACTCCTTAGCATTTGCTTTGATTATGCATTAGCTTTTATGCATATGGATGATCATACATAGCTAGTTATATAATTGTACGATTAGTAAGTTCAGGAAATCACGCTTGCACATACATTGTATGATCAAAAAAAGGGTGGATAACTCTACCCCTGGGTGGAAAATTAACTATGTTAATTAAGCAAGTTCAAGAGAGGACAGCAAGGGGCTCCTTCTGCACAGGTCCAGACAACTGGTTGAAGCTGGTTTTCATATTTCATTGCTTCAACAAGACATTCTTAACCACCAAATGCAGACTTTGGCAGAAAGACCATCTCATTGCCTTCTAATTTACATACAATCTTTTCCTTTTGTAGCCTAGCAACAGGGAGAGAAACAAGTTACTTTCAGGTATTCGGTCATCCTACATCCATCAATAGAACATCAACATTTCAAGCCCTGTATAAAAATTAACTAAAGATGGATCAAAGATCTAAATATAAGAACCAAGACCATAAAGCTCCTAGAATATAATGTAGGGAAGCATCTATTCTTTTAGATGTTTTTAATTGGAAACGGTTTCATAAAACTTACACCCATAGCCCAAGTAACAAAACAAAAATAATAAGTGGGACCTCCTCTAAGTTAAAAACTTTTGCACTTCAAAGGAGTTTGTCAAGAAAGTGAAAAGGCAGCCTACTCAATAAGAGAAAATATTGGGTAATCATTTATCTGATAAGGGTCCAATATCCAGCATATATAAAGAAATCCTATATCTAGAAAATAAAAAGACAAACAATCCACTTAAAAAGTAGGCAACAGGGAAGCATATGTGGCTCAAGCAGTTGAGCACCTGCTTCTGAAATGGGAGATCTCGGGTTCAGTTCCTGATGCCTCCTAAAAACAATAAAACAAATAAGCAAACAAACGAAAAAACCAACTCAGTGAGCCACCAATGTGGCTCAATGGTTGATCGCCGGCTTACCCAATACGGTGTCACAAGTTCTATCTCCAGCCTCGGTACCTCAAAAAAAAAAAAAAAAAAAAATGGGCAAAAGATTTGAATAGACACTTTTGCAAAGAGGAAATACAAATGGCTAAAAAGCACATGGAAAGATGCTCAACATCACTAACGGCTAGGGAATTGCAAATCAAAACTACAGTGAGATATCATCTTACACCTATTAGATGGAAGCTATTTTAAAAAAAATAGAGAGCTACAAGTTTTGGAGAGGATGTGGAGGAAAGGGAATCTTCATTCACTCTTGTTGGGAATGTAGAATGGTGCAGCAATTGTGGAGGATAGTTTGGCAGTTCCTCAGGAAGCCAATATAGAACTGCCTTATTATCCAGCAATCCCAATGGTGGGTATACACCTAGAAGAATTGAAAGCAGGGACATGAATAGATATATGCATACCAAATGTTCATAGCAGCATTATTCACTACTGGCAAAAATTGGAATCAACCGAAGCATCCATAAACAGACAAACGGATAGGCAAACTGTGTTGTATACACATAGTGGGATATTACTCAGATATAAGAAAGAATGAAGTATTGACACCTGGAACAACATGGATGAATCTTGAAGACCTTATGCTGAGTGAAGTAAGCTAGTCATTAAAGGACAAATATTATATGACCTCACTGATACGACCAAAGGAAATTGAGCAGACTTGCTGAGCTACAATCTGGAAGACAGGTTATCAGGAGACAGAAAGGATATAGAATGTGGTGAGCTGATGCTCAACATGGGCATAACTTATGATAAGGTGGAAGGGGGTGGGTTGGCAGTTGCTGGGGGTGATCATGGTGCAGAGATGCAAATGGAGTCAACAGTACTGGGATATGAGGTTGAGCAGGTTTGGGGAGGTTGGGTTGGACTGTCCATGGAGCTGGGGTGGGGAGGGCTGGAGGAATGAACAGATGACCACTGGGATTTGTAGGTCTGCGGTTAAAATTACAATGGTCAGGGGAGCTGATGTAGTTCAGTAGTTGAGTGCCTGCTTCCCACATACAAGGTCCAAGGTTCAATCCCCAGTGTCTCCTAAAATGAACAAACAAAAAACTACAAGAGTGGTAATGTTCTTCTAGCACATACAGCATGGGGTTTATTGGTGCAGGGTTTCAGGGGTGGGGAGATATGTGGGAAAAGGCACACCTGGGTTCAAGCTTTTATGGCATATGAAAGTGTTCATCTTGTAATAGGGTGTTATCTCTGAGTGGAGACCCACACAATAAACAAGCAAATAATAAACTCCCACCCTGAAGAGTCCTGCTAGGTTCTCAAATGGAGGGGCAAGAGTCTCTCGATAATATAGGCAGTGCCTAACAAAGAAGACAGACCAATACGTCAAGCTTTCAATATTAATGCATGTAAATAGGAACCTTATTCTTCAAAAAGTGCAACCTAGTGATTAACATGGGTTCAAAGGGGAGGGAGAGGAAGAATGAATGGAGTATGGGGTGCTTTTAGGGCACTGAAATTGTTCTCCATGATCTTGCAATGAGGGATACAGGTCATTATGCATTTTGTTAGAACTTATAAAAGTGTACAGTACAGAGTGTGAACCATAATGTAAACTATTGACCATGGTTAGTGGCAATGCTTTAATATTTGTTCATCAATTGTAACAAATGTACCATACTCATGTAAGATGTTATTAACAGGTTTAAACGTGAGAGGGGAAGAGGGTGGAGTATATGGGAATCCCCTATATTTTCTATGTGACTTTTCTATTACATAAAGAAAATGAAGTGCAAAAAAAATAAGACACAGGGGGAACTTACAGAAGTGTCACTGTACATAAAAGATAACAGATCTTATGGGTATGAAACACATGCAAATTTTTAAATTTTATGCATAAATTTTTAAATTTAATTTTTTTATTTTGTATTTTTTATTATTTTTATTTTTTTGGCTTTGTTTTTAGGGAGAGTTTTGATTGCAGAAGAGTCACAACTGTGCCAGGGGGGATCACTTGTGTGTGGTGTCAGTGGTAGGGGGATGTGTGGGGAGGGGTGCACCTGAGGTATGCCTCTATGGAATATGACCATGTTCAAGTGGACAGGGGTGGTGTGTCAGTGGATGGAGACCCACACAATAACCAAAATAATACTTAATTCACATCCTCAGGAGTTCTGCTACATTCTCTAATAGAGTGGCAAGAATCCTTAGAGTAAATGGGCAATGCCTAGTAAAGGAGTACAAACCAATACACCAGGCCCTTGATATTGATGCTTGTACTTATAAACCTTGTTCTTGTGAAACTGAAACTTAGCTTAGTATTATATATTGCCTAAGAGTTACCTCCTGAAAGCCTCCTTGTTGCTCCAGTGTGACCTCTCTCTAAGCCAAACTCAGCATATAAACTCATTACCTTCCCCCACACCATGGGACATGACTCCCTGAGAAAAGCCTCCCTGGCACCAAGGGATTGTTACCAAGCGGCAACTAGCAATGCATTTGGAGAAAGACCTAGACCAAAAGGGGGAAATTTAAATACAAATGAATTTTTATGGCTAAGAGATTTCAAAGTGAGTTGGAAAGTCATTCCAGAGGTTATACTTATGCACATCTCAGGAGGCTCTCGCTGACTGTATACGTAAACAGTGCCTCAAGCATGGGGTCTGCTGAGGGCTCTAGAGACATCTGGACATGACAGACAGGGCAGTCACCCCTAGCAATTGGGCACCCTGTCAGTGGGCCTTACTTTGGAATATATGATAACCTAACCTCCAATGTATCAGAGTTGGGCTCATTTATAATTTTCCTACTCATGGTTCTTATGTCACTTTTATTTGAACCTGTTAAATATGTGTCCCAGAGACTTAATCTTCTGGTTGTTCACATGCCAATTGAGCCCTGAATCTCAGCTGAGATGCAGCCAACAACTACCCTCCAATTCTTCGGACTCACTCAGGACAACTAATGAAAGGATAATGATGGATGATGCCCATGTCCCAAAACACAGAGTATCGACAACTGCAAGCAAGACAGATCTACCCATCTGCCCCATGGGATCTAAGCCCCCTCTCAAACAAACAGAGTGGATATCACCATCTAAAATTCTTCAAGATTGAGGAATGAACAAATATAAGGGGGGAATGCAAATAAAGACTAAAGTAGATTTATTATTCTAGTAATGGAAGAACTTGCAACATTAATATAAAGGTAGTGGTCAGCAGAGGTTCTGAATGGAGTGAGAGTGAAGAACAGGTGTCACATTTGTACTTTTGGGACATTAGAATTGTTCTGCATGATATTGCAATGATGAATATAGGCCATTATACATTTTATCAAAATCTATAAAATTGTGCGCTGCAAAGCATAAACCATAATGTAAACTATAGACCATGGTTAGTAACAATGCTTCAATATGTGTTCATCAATTGTAACAAAGGTACTGCACTAATGAATAATGTTGTAATGGGGAAAAGTGTGTGTGGGGGTAAATGGGAATTCCCTTTATTTTTGATGTAACATTTATGTAATCTAAAAGCTTCTTTAAAAATAATAAATTTAATTTAAAAAAACAATAAAGAAAGATTTAAGTATCCTAAACAAATGGTCAATTTTATCCTCAAAATTTTGCCAAATCTGAAGCTGCTTAGTGCCATTAACGCTGAAGCAAAGCCAAAGCTATGAAAACACAGAGAGTGTTTACTTTCATTCAGGGCTGAAAGCACAAAGATTCACCTGAGGTTTAGCCCAGTGAGCACATGAGGCTCCCACTTGATACTTTTAATGACCTCACCTTAGGAAACAGAAGAAATTAGAGA
The DNA here is from genome assembly GCA_026826555.1 of Tolypeutes matacus. Lineage (NCBI taxonomy): Eukaryota > Metazoa > Chordata > Mammalia > Cingulata > Chlamyphoridae > Tolypeutes > Tolypeutes matacus. The sequence continues at coordinate 157,606 of JAKSZT010053895.1, forward strand.
TAGAAGGAATCCTAAACAATTACAATCTAGATTCGATTCAACTCAGCTCTTTAATTGTATTAACCCCACATGCCATCTGCCTAGCAGAAGAAATGAAGAAGCTCCCTTGGTGAAACATAAATTCACCTGAAGACTTTATAATTCTTATATATATTTTTGTACCCAATTCATTTAGGCACAATTTAGTGTTTATACTGTATAATTTTACATGCAAATTTATATTCAGTTTTTTAATAAAAATTATTAGGCATGTCAACAACTGGGTCCATATGAACATATATTTATTCATGTCAAGAAAATAAATGTCTGTCACCCCCATCTCTTGACACTTGCCTTCTCATATACTCTAGAAAGGAAGGCAAAAGTAAGGGCAAATTTAGATAGTAGCAAAGTTGATTCTGCCAACCAGAGCTAGCTATATAATTTTCAGATCAAAGTGAAAATGAAAATTCAAGGCTCTTTGTTTCATAAGCAGGGGTAAAAATGCCATTAAACATAATAAAATGAATAGATTTCCTTTCTCTTTTGTTCTCTCAATTTGTGATGCTATTTTTTTTATTTGTTATTTAATTTTCTAAGGAAAAAATTTAGTTAACATAAATTTGACTTTTCATCTTTTTATGGTATGATACCACTTTTAAATGCAAATATAAGAGTATTTTGGATATATAGGAGAATCACCAAATAATACATATCTCACAGATCTGTATTTTTATGGAATGTGTTAATTTTAAGAATGAATAAACTTTATACCTTCATGTCTCATGATTAGAGGGTGTCTGAAATCTGAGAACCAAGTGGATCATCTACTCTGATCCTCAAGTGCCTGAAAAGTGAATAATGCCAAGAAATGACATCCCAAGAATTCTAGGTGGGAAATTTTTGAGGTATATGACCTGTATATCATATTCAAGTAGATTTAAAAATAAAAGTGCAACTAAAAAGGAATTGTGACAAGGCCGACTGACAGAACTACAGTGGATTAAGCTTGGGTTGTTTTCACAAGGGCAATTTTGAAGATATAACTTGACTCAAGCTTTGGAGTAAGTAAGGTGACCTTGATCGATAATGGAATTAATCAAAACATGTAAAATTCCTCAGATAAAAATTGATTAACCTTAAATAATTTTGCTTAAGGCTACACATGATAATAATACATATCAAACTAAACAGTATTAGCCTGAAAGAGTAAGAAGCAACAAAAGAGATTTTTAAAAAAGCATGAAAGATATTCTAATCAGCATTTCACAGAAGGTTCAGAAAAAATGGGGAAGAAAAAATATTTGAAAAAAATCCAAGGTCTGAAATTTTTCCAGAATCATTGAAAGATACTAATTATGGGAAATTTTTATAACCTCACTCAGCAGTTGCTATATCAAACAGAAAAAAATTCAGTAAAGATATTGATTTTAATAGCACAATTCCCAATTTGACCTACTAGATTATATAGCAAAATCTCATGGAACATGACCTGCCATAATGTGAATTCTATTATAATATAATTGTTTCTTTCCTCCACAAAAGTTCCAGCCTATTCCTTTTAAATACTTCACAACAATGCCATCTTCCACATAAAGTGTTTGAATTATTTGGATTTCACCACAGCATTATGGCAAGACCTTTCTTCCACATAGAAGGTTGCATCCAAAAATTAGAGAATACTTCTCAAACACACATGGAATGTTAGTCTCAACACATTTCAAAGTATAGTTGATATAAATAGAAAGCAATTTTGTGACTATAATGTGATTAAAATAGAAAATAATGAGAAAAAAAGGTAACTAGAGAACCCCCCATAAGTTGGTAAATTAAAACACTCACACACTCACATAGAGACACATGTTTCAAACAAGCCATGTGTCAAAGAAAAGATAAAAAATAGGAAAATTCAGAACCAGACAAAAATGGAAATACCTTATATCAATACTTGTAAAATATAAATAAATCAGTACCTAGATGAAGAAACATATAAGACCTCAATTGCCCAGTAAGCATTTACATAAATTCATCGGCCACAAAACTCAGCTGGGTAGTTTGTTTGTTTGTTTGCTTGTTTGTTTGTTTTTAAGGAGATACCAGGGATTGACCACGTATATGAGAAGCAGTTGCTCAAACACTGAGATACATCCCTCCCCAATGAGAGTTGTTTCTTTTTCATTTTTTGGTTTTATTGTTTTGTTTTGTCTTTTAAGGAGGTACTGGGGATCAAATCTGGGACCTGGCATATGGGAAGCAGATGCTCAACCACTGGAGTTACATCTGCTCCCCATCTAGATAATTTTACAATGCCTTTCTAGATTATATCCAGGAATTGCTTGCTTCTCTACTTTAGCTTAGTATTTAGAATCACAGAGACAAGTAAAGGATTAGATGACCATGTACTTGGGTATGAACAAATGCAGAAGCCTGGAGATACCTCTTGTAAGAATCTGGTGCTTTTCCTCTGTGATTAGTAACAATGAACTGACAACATGAGTCAATCAAATCTCCTACACTAGGGACAATATATGTTCCTGCCATAATTGAGACTTCCACCTGAAGAAAAAACGGTCCATATTTTCTACAGCTGGGCTCTAGACGTATTGGATCTTCTGTGCAAAAAGAGTGGCTGAATAAACATATTCTTACTCCATGGAAATACCAGAAAAAAATGACATCTCCGTGCTTGGAAGTGGCAGGAGCTGGGTAATATCTTCTATGACTTCTGTGATGCTCACCTCACTGGAGACTTCCAGACTCTGTTGGTCTCTGCTCATCTTGCCTTCTGCTGCTGGCTCCATGAGGCCACTCTTCACCCTGTCCTGGAGATGAATTCCAGACACAAAGTAAAAATTAGATTCGGGATTTAAGGATTTTTCTCTCCCTTGTGAATTTTGTCATCAGGTACTCTTAACTTCTGCTAAGTAATGACTATGCTGCCAAACTATTGCCGATAATCGGTTTTGTTGGTTTCTTGCATTCTTCCTAAAATATCTGCATTAATCTGGAATTTGAAATATGTGTTTATCTTTGACTGCAAAGTTAAAATAAACCTTGTCTTCAGTCTTTCAGTTGAGGATCTGCATTGGGGGTTGAGTTGAGCAGGTCTTTTACTGCCACACATGGGTTTCTGTGAGCCAGATCTATACTGAGCGTGAAAATGGAAGAATGTTAAGGTAAAAACTGCCCAAATTTAAGTAGCAAAATGAAAATGTTCGGAAATATTTCAGTGGAATTGAATAGACTTAATTCATTCAGAATTCATATAAATTGTTTATTTCAACAGGATTTTATAAACACAGCAGTGAGAAAGGCACCTTAAAACAGGCTATTCCACTTGATTGTTCTTCTTTACTACAGAGTCAGAATTAACTTGGACCACCACTTTGCACTGGACATTAACCACTGGATAGAACTGAGAGATAAGATCTAAGATTTGAGACGGACTTGGAATATAGGGAGAGGTTTAATTACTACATAGCAATGATGGAGCAGCCAAAAAGGATAAGGAGCAATGCATGGGCTGTCGCAACACAAATAGTACTTGCTACTGAGAGTCTAATGGCAATACAATCACCAGACACTTGTATTGGGTCAAAGCCAGAGTATTCACAGCATTTTCAGAGTTTAAGTGGGCAAATCAGATTATTTTAAAAAGTTCCTATCCTGGTAAGAAGGCTCCTGAAGTAGAAGAGTGTGAGTATTTAGGTGTATTAGTCAGCCAAAGGGGTGCTGATACAAAGTACCAGAACTCTATTGGCTTTTATAAAAAGTATTTATTTAGGGCAAAAGCTTACAGTTACAAGGCTCTAAAGATTCCAATTCAATGTGCCATAAGAGGTACTTTCTCATCAAAGTCAGCTGCCATATGTTGAAGGAAGATGGTCGCTGATGATCTCTGCCTGGTCTCTCAGGGCTTCTTATAATAGTCTCTGGCATTGGGCTCGTTTCCTTCCGGGCCTGCTCAGCTGCTCAGCTGCTCTGTTCTCTTCAGCTGCAAACTACCAGGTGAATGGCTTGTCTCTCCCCTGGGCTTTAGCTGTTTGAGCCTTCTCCTTTCTGTCCCATGGCAGGACCGAAATGGCCTAGTTCTTTCCTCTTCCATATTTATGGAGCTCTTTCTCTCTTCTCATGTGTCTTCTTGACTGGCTGCCCATTTACATCACCCCACCAAGGGGATGGGTATTCAGCCAGAGTCATGCCCTACTGATGTGGTTGAATCAAAAGCTCTAAATTGACTTAATCAAGTAAACTTAAAACCTTTCAATTTAACACAATCAAATGGTATCATACCTAGAGGAAAGACCAGTTTACAAACATAATCTATCTCTTTTTTGGGGGCGGTGGGGATAGGATTCATAAATAATATCAAACTGCCACAATAGGGATGGCTAGATTTCAAGTTTTGAATGAGGTGAAAGTTTAGAGATAGGGAACCAGTGCCATACTGGGGAGTATCATTTGTAATTTGACAAATAACTGTGGTGTTTTTGTTTTTTGTTTTTTGTTTTTTATGTTTAGGCAAGGATGACTACAAAGATATTTTCAGCTCAGCACCCTGAACAATGTAACCCATAAATATTTGTTGATTACTGAATGAATGAATGAATGAATGATGTAATTAATAAATGGGTGTATGGATGGATGGAGAGATGACTCTACTCAGGTATGGAATGGTGAAAGATTAGATGACAAAAAATAATGGATAAACCAATAGGTAAGTTTGCAAGTGGATTGATCCATAAATTTTACTGATGGCTCAGATTCAGTTTCCTTGACTACCTCTTGGCAACACAGATAGTTTCAGCTCCCTCCTCCTAACTTCTTATGCTCTTAATAAATAACATGGAGCAATATCACTAAATACCTAAACAGCAGTGCACAAAACAAAGGCTAAATCCAGCAGATATTGTTAAATGCTGGGGTAAATGCTGAGGTTTAGATAGAAGTACATGGAGTAGAGAGGACATACTAGGCAAGCGTTTCCTGAGGTAGAGAAGAATGATCAGAGAGAGAAAGAAAATAAGATTTATATGAAACCACCCACTAGGGCATTATATATATCAAGATACCCAAATTTAAAGCCACACACTTATTGTAATTGATTCTATACATTGTAAACAAAATAGACTTAATAAATAATTGTAGGAAGGAATAGAGGGGCAAAAAGTAAGTGGGGGTATTATGCAGTGATGATGAAGTTACTGAAATCCTTAGGGTGATGCTGAGGATAATAAATTTGCTGCTGTGTTGCTGGGTGCCTCAGGGCTGGGAAATTGGAAGAGGAAGCTAGGACTGTTGAAATGTGCTGCACTGCTCCTTATAGAATTAGAATGGTTTCTGACCAGGCTCCTTCTTTTCCTCTTCCTCTGTTTTGACCCCTCCTCCACTTCCTCCTCTTTCTTGTCAGACCATTGCCTCCAATAGGCTGAATCTAAACAAACCTGTTAAAAAAGAACGTGGGAACTGTTTTGTGCACACTTCTAGACCAAGAAATATAAACTCAAGAATATGAGCATGAATGAAGGGCTTTAAAAAAAACGTTTTGAATTGAAAATTGAAGTTTATCATTCATATGTATATGTCTATAAACAGTAAGTGTATAGTATAAGTTGTGAACTTACAATACAAACATGAATATAGCCATACAGGGCTCCCATACATAACCCCACCAACAACACCTTGCATTATTATTATGAAACAATAGTTAAAAACTATGAAAGCGCATTTTCAAAACATTAGTACTATCAACAGCCAGTATCTTAGATTAGGTGTAGTTTTCCCCCAACTCACCCAGTTAATGACATCTTATATCAGTATAATAAACTTGTTATAGTTCATGAGAGAATGCTCTCGTATTTGGTCTGTTAACCACAGTCCATCTTCCACCACGAGATTCACTGTATTATACAGTCCCATGGGTTGTACAATCCTTTCAAAGTGTACACTCAGTGGTTCGCATATTCATCAGAGCTGTGCTGTCGTCATCCCAGTCAATCTTAGAACGATTGAACGGAATGAAGGGCCTTGAAAGGTGACATTCATGGGCAAGAAAACAAGGTGAGAAAGGGGATAACTTGGGGGTACATGAGTGGAAACCGAGGTCTATACATGCACTACAGAACAACTGGATGCTCCAACATAAAGATGGGTCTGAAGAATTCACCACAGCAGTGACTGCACAGAGATGCTGTTAAAGGACAGACCACATTTTTATAGCTCTATTCTCAGACAAACTAACACAATTTGGGGCTGTAAGAGGCTTGTGTTGTTTTTTTTCCTAAACTCCAAGAACCTTGGAAATTACCAGGCAGCTTTCAGGACCCTTCTTCCTTTACCGTGTCTTTGTTCCCTCCAAGGCACTGCTCTCTGCAGATCATCCAGCAAATACATATGAGTTTTTGCTGAAGACAATTAGGCTAATAGAAATTTTGCCAAATAATCTCCTTTAATTGCAAAATATTCACTGAAGATTTAAGTTGTAATTTCAGTGTTTCATATTAGATAGAAGAATTTATTGAGAAGTAGTTCTTCAAAATGCTCTTTAATGGGAAAGCCAAGTTGCCAGAAAAGTTTGATATTTCCAAAGGAGGAAATAGATCTAAAATAGGACAAAATATTGAAAGTGGCTAAAATTCTTTTATTGGTTTTAAGGATTTGATTCAAAACTACAGTTTATGAAGATTCACCAGTATTTTAACGTATTTATATTTTTCCTCTTATTTCACAGTATATGGAACTATATAGCAAGTCAGCACCTATTTATATTTTCTTCATATTACAGTCCAAATGACTGAAATATTTTATGGATATTGGTATTTTAAATTAATTTTCCATTTATTTTGACAACTTTTAAGTCAGAAACTATTATTGATTCATGTAAAATACCAATATTTCTTTAAATATTTTAAAATAAGAAGTTATGAAAAACAGAAAAATAGGTCTCCTACTCAATGAACACCACTACTAACTTTTAGGTATATTTCATTTCAATTTTTCTATTGGAAATATCTTTAACTTGGGATTCTTAAAAATGGTTGTGATTATAATTTCTAGACAGTTTTGTTTCTATTATCTTATCTACAACACAGTAAATATTTTCTATTTTCAAAAACATTTTTTTAGTTTCTATTTATATTTTATCAAGCACGTATGCCATAGTTTAATTCCTCTAATGTTGAAAATCTTCAATGTTTCCCTATTTTATTTAAATCATTTATCTCACGGATGTTCCAAAGAGTTTTACAATTTCTCCTCTTTCCATCCTTTTCTCCCTTATTAATTCCTGACTTTTTTACCTTTTCCCTCTTTAAAACTTCAGAGGCATAGAGTTGGATTATTCTGAATTCCTTCTTCAATAATCACATTCATCACTCGGGCACATATATATTACTTTTACGTACCTATTTTGATTTGTTCACTTGCTTTTAAATGTACAGCAAAATCACATAACCCTGCCACCCAACCTACTTACTCATAATTACCCCTAATTTCAGTCTCCTCCCTCCTCCTGACCATCCTCTCAGAAGTTATGCGTTACCTTAAATTTAGTTTCTGTGAAAACCAGACCTGTCGCCTACATTTCATATTCTGTAATTGTGCGGTTTGGTTATCAAACAGTTATCCTGGGCGCACCCACCAGGACCACCGTCATGAGCATCTGGCACAGCTGGCACCCAGCGAGGGCCGAGATGGGACCGTGGAACTGGCCCCCAAAGGGCCAACTCGGCCCTGACCGCGGCAGCGCTGAGCCCGCCGATGGCCGCCGACATGGTCCCTACTGCGGAGCCACCTTCGGTCTTTATTAGCAGCCCAGCCCGATCTGACTGCCGCCGCCGTTCCCGGCGTGCCACGCCTTCCAGGAAGCCTTACTTGGGGGCGAACTATGCCGCGCCCCCTCCAGTCCTATGGCTAAATCGCCCCGCTCCTCTGTTCCCCCACCACCGCCACCGCCGCTGCCGGCGCCGCCTATCTGGACTCCGTGCCGCCCTGTGAGCGCGTCCTGGTTCTTCCTGCAGCCGCTGAAAGTCACCCCCACCTTCGGCTGCGCGCAGCGGCCCTTCCCATAGCCGACGCCAACCTTGACCGCCTCGCCCGGGGCGAACAGTGAGGTGAGGACACCTCGTGAAGACGCTGTGCCTGGCCTACCTTTGCTTGGTGCTCATCGCCATGACCTTCCAGAGCGCCCCCTAGAGCAAGCTCAGCCACATCTACCAGTTCGTGGCCAGCAGCTTCCCTCTCCACCAGCACAGCAAGGCCGGCTGGCAGTACCCCAGCCGCCACAAAGTGTAGCTCAACGACTGCTCCAAGAACCTGCGAGGAGGACCCCAGGGAAAGGCAATTACTGGATCTTAGATCAAACTGTGAAAAAATGTTTCTAAATGGTAACTTCCGCAGAAAGCAAAATTTCAGTTCCTGTGCCAGCGGCAGCACTCGATGCCTACAGGGACATCTAAACCAAAAGAAGCCAGCCCCTCCTCTTTGCTGAGGCTTCCCCAGGCCCCAGAGCCTCCTGAGTGCACCAAGAGTGCTGCCTCATCTCCAGGAGGAACCATACTCACCTCCACCCCTTGCTTCAACACCTTCTTCAGCAGCCTCAGCACCTGAAGTGTCAGCAGAGGACGCAGACTTCAGCCAGCTCTCCCTGGGAGCCACCACCTCGGGATCCAGGGGTTCCAGCTGCCCTCCAGCAGCACGTGCTCACCCTCATCCCACCCCACACCCCCTCCCAGACACCTCCACTCCCAGCTTCATCTCAGGAGTCTTGCCAGACAATTTGCAGCTGAGTAACTGCAGCAGCAATAACAACAGCCAGAGATCTTCCTATTACAGCCCTTACCTGCCAGTGGCAGCAGGGGCCAAAGCAGCCCTTCTACAGCTTTAACATGGTCAACAGCCTTATCTACCGGGGGGAGGGCTCCTAGGTCTAGAGCAGTGCTTCTCAGACTTTCATGGAGTTCTTAAAATGCAGATTTCCTTTCACTAGGTCTGGGGTAGGGCCTGAGGGTCTTCGTTTCTGGTGAGTCCCAGGTAACTGCACCTGCAGTAGCAAGGTTGTGGATAACTCTACAATCCAGCAAGATTTTACAGGGTTCTCTGCATAAAGGGCCTCCATAGAGAAAAATCCATCTCATTCTATTCTGGGATAGCAGCCCATAAGCCCTACAGGGGTGGGAACCATGTTTATTTCCTTCATCACTGCATACTGAGGCTGCAAGCACAAATGTGCATGAAGGCTGGCTAATCAATATGAATCAATGAAGTTCTTGGGTAAGAAAATTAACAGAAATTACAAATGGCAAGTGAAACCATGGGAGTGTTTGAGATTGGACAATTGAATTCTGCTGTGGGAGATGGTTATCTCCTGCTCAGCAGCATTCTGATTTTTCTAGAAGAGCCAGTATTCTGGATTTTTCTATGAAACTGCCAACTATTTGTTCTTTGCCTCTATTTAAAGTTTGAAAACATTGTACTAGGAAACCTTGACAATCTTTGAGATATATAAACCACTTCTACTTATACTCAAAAGCATCTGGTAGGGGTTCGGATGTGGCTCAAATGGATGGGCGCCTACCTGCCATATGGAGGGACCTGGGTTCGATCCCCGGGACCTACCAGTAAAATAAAAATATATATAGAAGTTGCGCGGGTGTGCCAGCCCCTGCTGAGCCACGCAGCAAGATGATCACCTAACAAGAGAGAGACACAGGGGAGAGCCAAGACGAGACACACAGAAAAACCAGGAACGGAGGTGGTGCAGGTGGCAGATCACCTCTCTCCCACATTGGAGTTCACCAGATAGAATCCCAGTGGAAACTGGAGGAGATGGATGAGAAGAGAGGGCAGGACACAGACACAGAGAATTGCCAGGCAAATGGACACAAAACAGCAAAATTGGGGGGGGGGGGTTAAAATGGATAAAGTAAATAAATAAATAAATCTTAAAAAAAAAAAAAGGCATTTAGTACATAGTACACACTGATAGCAATGAACTGTCAAGTGCATTTAAGCCCAGTGTGCCAGGCACTGTTCTAGACATTTCAGGTGTATTCACTCATTTACTCCTCTCAACAGCCATAGGAGACAGATATGATTATAACTCCTCATTTTCTGTATGAGGAAAGTGAACCTCTGAGATGTTAAGTAACTTGCCCAAGGCCACACAGATAGTAAAATGTGGAGCCAGTATCAAATCCAGGCAGTCTGACTCCAGAGCTGGTGCTCGTAACCTCTACGTTATAGTTCAAAATAAATAAATAAATACATAAAAATAAATAAAGGCCAGCATCCACAGACAACATATAAATGTATGGGGTCAGGAATGGGGCTAGATCTAGATCTCATTTGACCAAAAATTCTGGTTGAAATGGAAATCATTTGAAATGTTTCCCTAGACAGGTAGGGTAGACAATGTCTCTGTCTTACTCCTGCTGCCACAATCCCAAATCTAGGGTGACTGTTGTTCTGGTTTGTGACAGCCTGGTGTCCTGCTATTTTAGCATGGGCCCTGGATCTTTCATTTTTTAAGAAAGTATTATTAGAATTTTACTGAAAATAGTTTTTAATGAAGTTTTTATAGTTATTTAACACAATAAAACAAGGTGCAGCCAAAATGTTAAATATATATATTATTTATTTTTAGCACTCTCAAAGCACAGAATTATCTCCATTTTGATGATTTTTATGGTCACTCTCCCAATACTCAGCAGAATGTCTTGTATATGGTGTACATGCAGCCAGTATTTGTTAAATAATATATTTGAAAGTATATATTTGAAAGAATATATTGAGAAAGTGTTTATTAAAATGTGTAGAGTTGTTGAAAAAAAGTTTTACTGGCCTCATACAATAAATGAAAAAGTACTCCTTCTTTTGCTGTTCTCTGGTAAAGTTATTTAAGATTGAAATACTCTATTTAAATTTTGAAAGGATCCAACTATAAAATCAACCTGGGTGAGAAGTTTTCATGACAGAAAGATTTTATTTACTGAAATAATTCCCTTAATAACTAGTGATCTATCCAGGCATTTCAAGTCTTTGTGAGTAACTTCAAGTGCATTAAATAATTTTAGGAATTGTTCATTTCATCTAAGTTTACAATTTTATGCCATCAAATTCCTGACAGTATTTCAGTATTAACTTTTTAGGCATTCTGTGTTGGTAGTTATTGCCTTTTACATTCATAGTTTATACAAATCACTATTTCTTTGCACCTTTAATTTTTCATTTTTGACTTTTCCAGTATGACAAATGAATACAATTAAAAAGCTCAATCAGAAGAGTTTCAGGAATATGGCTTTGGTGTAGAACGACAGGGATCACCTCATTTACAAAAACAGAAGGGTAGAAGCTGTCCAAAGGAGCTGTTTTGGGTATCTGCAGACCAGGGAGTATGGCACACATTATCCAGGAGGGAGTGGGGACAGAGAGATGAAGTAAATGAAATGAAAACTGTGAGTTACTGGTCCCTCAGCTGAGAATGGCACCCATCCCCTACCTTTAAAGTGAACAGCCTCTGTAAAACCTGTGACTTATGGTGGCCAACTGAAAAGGGAGACAATGTCTTTCTACCTGGGAAGAGGGAGGGTGTAGTAGAGGGCTGAGTGTGGTTTCTCTTCATAGAGAGAGTTTAAACAGCAGGGCTCAGCTTTGAATCCTGGTTCTAACTGGCCTTGAAACACCAGCCAGTGGAATTTGGAAGATCACCTCTGTGGAGAGGTTTGCCAAAGAGCACCATTTGCTGGCAGGTCAGGAAAGTAAAGAGGAAAAAAGATTTTTTTTTTAGTCTTTCTGTCCCTATTCCCAGTCCCTGATGAATATGATTGGTGCCCCATTTGTGGTCCCTGACCCTGTTTTCATAAATGAAACAAGGCAATTTAAAAATTCAGAATATTTTAAACCAAAAATCAAATAAGAGCTGTCAAATATAAACACTAAACTGTAAAACCAGTAGACAAGAGAGAGAAATTGACCATCAGAATAAACTCACCAACATAACAGATGGCTAGACATCACCAAAAATTACAAGCCATACTAGAAAATAGGAATAGATGGCCCAGCCAAAGGAGCAAATTAAAAATCCTGATGACATACTGGATTTAAAACAAATAATCAGTAATGTTCACACAAATCTCCTAAATCAATTTAAGGAATTGATGGAAAATATGGCTAAAGAAATAAAGGATGTTAAGAAGACACATTGTAAGCATCAATAAAAATTTTAAAGCTTGCAAAGGAAAGTAGCATAATTTATAGGATTGAAAGGCACAATGGATGAGATTAAAAATATATCAGAGGCATATAAGAGAAGGTTTTAAATGACAGAAGAATGGATAAGTGAATTAGAGGACAGAACATCTGAACTTGATAAGACAGGAAGAAAGAGAAAAGAATGGAAAAAATTGAACAGGATTTCAGGGAATTGAATGACATTGCAAAAAGCACAAACATATGTGTTATGGGTGTTTCAGAAGAAGAAGAGAAAAGAAAAGGGGCAGAAAGAATATTTGAGGAAATAATGGCTGAAAATTTCCTAACCCTTATGACAAACATAAATATTAATATCCAAGAAGGACAACACACTCCAGGTAGAATAAATCCAAAGAGACCAGCTCCTAGACACCTACTATTCAAAATATCAAATGCCAGAGATAGAGGATTCTGAAAGAAGCAAGAGAAAAGTAATGCCTCACATACAAGGAATGTTCAGTAAGACTATGTGCCAATTTGTCATCAGAAACCATGGAGGTGAAAAGACAGTGGTATGATATATCTTAGACACAGAAAGAAAATAACTGCCAGCCAAGAATTCTTTATCCAGCAAAACTATCCTTTAAAAATGAGGGTGATACTTACCTGGCAGGGGAGATACCATGATCACGAAGGTAGTTTTCCCAGGGCAAGGCTTATCCATTGCACTCCGGATGTGCTGACCCCTGTGATTTTCCCAAATGTGGGAAACTTGACTGCATAATTTGTGGTAGTGGGGGACTGCGTTCGCGCTTTCCCCTGGAAAAAGAAAAAAAAGAGGGCGAATTTAATGTGTTCAAAGATAAACAGAAACTGAGATCGTTTGTCACCAAGAGACTGGACTTACCAGAAATACTAAAGGTTGTGCTACAACTTGAAAGGAAAGGATGGGAGAGAGAGAGACAGAGTCTTGGAGAAGAGTGTAGAAATGAAGATTATTAGTAAGGATAACTAAAAGGGTAAAATGACAGACAGTAGTAAGATATAACAAAAGAAAGCCAAAGGATAAAATAATAAAAAGAGTACTACCTTTACAGTCATAACATAATGTTAATGGATTGAACTCCCCCATCAAGACACAGACTGGAAGAATGGATTAAAAATATATGGTCCATCTATATATCATCTACAAGGAACTCACCTTAGAAGCAAGGACACAAATAGGCTGAAAATGAAAGGTTAGAAAAAGATATTCCAGGCAAACCGCAACCCAAAAGAGCTGAGGAGCTACACTAATATTAGACAAAACAGATTTTAAATACAAAACTGTAAAATATTGAATCATTTTTTAAAATCTCTGCATCAATGCATGATTTACCAAATTCCTGTGCTAATGGTGTGTTCTCTGCTGGCTGATATTGTAATCCTTTTTAATAAATTAAGGTCTTTGCATTACAATGGGTCTTCTTATTGTGTATAACCATCTGTTTCCTGTTGCTTCACATTATTTTGTAGAGCATTTACATTTTTCATGAGCATGCATACAATTGCTGTCCAATGCAGATATACTCAGTGCAGTTAAGATTGTTAACTTCATAACCTTTTTTCACTTCTTCTAATAGAAACCTTAAACAGAATTATGATACACTTTTCAACAGTAGAGTACACTTTCATGAAGTTATAGATCATGGGGCATGAATGTGTAGTGACTAAAAAAAATGTAAATATTTACAGATAATTTGAGAAAATACAGCTCTCACAATATTTTCCCATTTTACATCCCTATTTATTTTTGTACCCATGGATATTTTGTATATGAAAGGTTTGCAAATGTTGTTACGGCTTTCTTTCACAAAGGACCAATGCATTATTTAATTTCTTCTTTTTCATAGGCAAAATTAAATTGTTATACTTGAAATACTCAAGTAGGCAGTAAGAAAAAATTCAGTGACTGTCTTTAAGACTTCGATCATTTTAAGGACAATTCAACACTTGGAGAGAAATTGGGAGGCAATGTAGTAGTTTTGAAGGAAAACCCTTATAAAATGACAGTCAGGTGGCATCTGGATTTAAGGAGCATCCTTTTTTTCGAGTTCAACCAATTGGAATACTATTAATTTTTTGTTTTTGTTTTTGTTTTTTCCTCTCCCTTCTCACTGGGCCTTAACAACACAATGAATGAAGGAGATAACATTTATTTAAGCAGCCTATCAGTGATGACCAATAGATTGTTTAATACTGTTACATTCATGTAAAACCCAGGGAAGCCATCCCAACATAGTTAAGTGAAAACAACTGGTTTTATGCTTCCTTTGCAGCAAGCACTGCAATGAATGTGTCAATGTGTATAATTTAGAATACTGCAAAGTGTAAGCTAATTGAATGCCTTGAAAGTATTAACCAGTGTTTACACGGTAAACATTTTTACCATACATACATAAACAATAATTGTATAGTAAAAGTTGTGAATTTACAAAGCAAACATGCATAATATCATACAAGGGTCCCAAATATCAACCCCCCGCCAACACCTTGCATTGTTATGAGACATTTGTTACAAATTATGAAAGAATATCATCAAAATAGTTCTACTAACTATAGTCCTTATCTTACATTAGGTGTATTTTCCCCCCAACTTACCCTATTATTATTTCCTTTTTTTTTTTACTTTTTAAATGTCTTTATTGAAATATTATTTACATAAAGCGAATTGCATACATTCAAAGTTTACAATTGGATAAGTTTTCACGTATATATAATCCATGAAACTATAACTATAAATAAGAAAATGCATATCTATCATCTCCACAAGTTTCTGTATGGCCCTTAAGTCCTTTTTATCTCCTATCTCCCATCCCATGTGACTCTTTATCTGTTTTCCATTACTATAGATTAGTTTGCATTTCCTAGCACATTTTGTAAGTGTAATTATAGACATATTCTTTTTTTTTCTTTTGATTAATTAATTTTTTATTGTGGGTAAAAATCAAATTTTTCATAATACATACCAATATTTGTAAAATGATATATAAATATATATGCATATATGTGCATTTGCTTACAAAAATGTTATATATATATATGTTTTTTTTTTTAAGAGGTGCTTAGATTACCTAAATGTTACACAGAAACTACAGGGATTCCCATGTTCCCCACCTCCCACACCTCCCACCACATCCCACACAAACATCTCATATAAGTGTGGCCCACCACCCTCAATGGACTTACACATCCTGGGGCCTTGCCACCAACCATAGACCACAGTTCACATCGTAGACCACACTCTCTCCCACACAGTTCTGAGTGCTGTGTGCTGATTTAAAATGGCCTACATCTGTTGCCACAACAGTATACAGGACAACCTCCAAATCCTAAAGAAACCCCTGCCTGTATTTCATTGCACATCCCCTTCCTGCCCCGAAAGGGTCAAGTGGCCACTGACTCCACTTCATTGTTATAATTTCTTCCATTGCTAGAATCACCATATGTGTACAACGGAACACCATCAAGTCCACTCTAGTTCATAGTTCTTCCCCCAATCCTGAGGGGACTGGGATGGTGATGTCCACTCCACCTCCAAGTGAGAGAGGGCTTATATCCCATGGATATGGTGGGTGGGATGATCCTGCCTGTAGATGCAGGCCCTCTCCATTCCCTGGGCTGGCCGTTGCCCATCATTGTCTCCTCGCCAGGTGACTTGGATGAGTCCATTGAGCTGTAGGGTAGGAGTTGCAGCTCCACCGAGATTCCATGCACACCTGGCACATAGGTAGGCCAGAGGCTCCAGTCTCTGGAAGTATGCCTAAAAACTCCAGCATCACATATAGGTTTGAATAGAAGGGACTGATGAACCATGTGCAGGGAGGACTTATTTCAGTCCAATTCTGTCACTCTCAGGAGCACAGATTCCAAAATAGAGCCCACTGATAAGGCGTCATTCTCTGGGGCTATCCCCACTTATATAGGACCTGGGTGTCTCCAGAGCTCTCAGGAGCCCCTCTGTGTGGGGTGATAGGCACTTTGACGTTCTATGAGCTCCTAATGAGGTGTGCGTAAGAGTTGCCTCTGGGATGACCTCCCGACTCTCTTTGAAGTCTCTTAGCCACTTGAACTCATTTTTCTTTACCCTTTCCCCCTTTTATTCAAGGTCTTTTTCCAGTTGTATTGCCAGTTTGCACTTGGTATTAATCCCTTGTTGCCAGGGAGGCTCATTCCTGGGAGTCATGTCCCACACTGGGGGGAAGGTAATGCATTCATATGCTGAGTTTGGCTTAGAGAGAGGCCACATTTGAGCAACAAGGAGGCTCTCAGGTGGCAACCCTTAGGCACCCCACAACAGCAAGCTAAGTCTCAGTTATAAGAGCAAAGACTCACAAGTGTAGTCATCAATAAAAAGAACTCACCAGTGGGTCATCCTCTTTTGACAGACACTGTCCCTGCACTCAGAGGACTATTGCTGCTCTCTTGGAGACTGTGGCAGACCTCTCCAGACTAGGAATTCATATTCTCTCATTTATTGTGTGATTGTCCACCCATCATGACCATGCCCCATCTTTTGATTTTTTGAACAATTTTGTATATCTATCATGTATATTCGGATGAACTAACTTCCATGAATCCCCCCTCTCAGACACCCCCCACCAATAATCCCCTGCAGTACCCATTGTAACACTTTTGTGATCCAAATCCTCCATGAACATGTGGTCCATAAAATAATCAAATACACTTAATAGGAAAAAGAAACAACAATGGTAAGCTTACATGCAAGAGACAAACATAAGGTAACTCAGGAAAAAAAAAAATCAAACAAAACAAAACAAAATATAATTAGTGGATTGGGACATTCAAAAAAATGGGGAAAAAAGCAAAAGAAATGCCTTAAATATATATATATATTCTTTTCCTTTTATCACTGTGTTATCAGATGTCCGGTGTGCCGTGAAACCTTCCCCTTCTCAATCCCCATTGTGACCAAATTTTCCTTTAATTGTCAAAGAAGTTTTAGGTCACAGCAAAGTCACACACGGAGTACCAGAGACTCCCAGATACCAAACCACCCCCCTTTACCTAGCCATATTACCCCCCCCCTTTTTTTTGGATGTTAGCATTGTTATAACTGTTATACAGATAGCAAAATATAGCAACTAAACATTGTCAATGATTTACAGTATAGTTTACAATTTAGATGATACAGTTTAATAATTTTGATGATATTTACCATGTCCTGTGTCCATTACTGTAAGGTAATGAAAAAGCTTTCCCATGACCACCAAACACCCCATTAGATCTTGACTGTTCCCTTCCCCCCAGCCCCCCAGGCACATGACACCACCCTATCCTGACCCATGGAATGTCAAGATTCACAATTACATGCCCTGGGAATTTGAACCTGCCCTTCCTAATCCACCCACCCGCCAGCGCTGCACCACCAAACCCGGGAACACCACCACCCATCTGCCCCATCCCCCAACATGCAACCACACTCTATCCCTTTACCATAGATTATGTCCATATGTGTGATGGCTCAAAGCCTGCTCTTCTCTTACTCTCCCTTGTTAACCTATCTTTCAGACAGTGGTTATCAGAGACTGCTCACTTTCCTCAGTTCAGATCAGTGAGGTCATATACTGTTCATCCTTCAGTGCCTGGCTTGCTTCACTCAACATAATGTCTTCAAGATTCATCCACATTATTCCATGTGTTAGCACTTTATTCCTTCTTACAGCTGAGTGATATTCCATTGTATGTATGTACCACATTTTGCTTATCCATACATCTGTTGATGGGCACTGGGGCTGATTCAACTTTTGGCAATGGTGAACAATGCTGCTATGAACACTGGTGTGCATATATATGTTTGTGTCTTTGCTTTCAGTTCTTCTGGATGTATACCCAGCACTGGAATTGCTGGATCATATGGAAGATCTATTGTTAGTTTTCTGAGGAACTGCCAAACTGTACTCCATAGTGGCTGGACCATACCTCAGTCCCACCAGCAGTGGATGAGGGTTCCTATTCCTCCACATCCTATCCAATAATTAGTGTCTCCTGTTTTTTTAATAGCTGCCATTTTGATGGGTGTAAGATGGTATCTCATTGTAGTTTTGATTTGCATTTTCCAGATAGCAAGTGATGTTGAGCATTTTTTCATGTTCTTTTTAGCCATTTGTATTTCTTCCTTGAAGAAGTGTCTTTTCAGTTCACTTGCTCATTTTTTAAATGGGTTGTTTGTCCTTTTATTTTCAAGGTGTAGGATTTCTTTATATATGCAGGATATTAGGCTCCTATCATATATATGGTTGACAAATATTTTCTCCCATTGGGTAGGCTGCCTTTTTATTTTCTTAATAACATCCTTTGAGGTGCAGAAGTTTTTAATTTTGAGGAGATCCCATTTATCTATTTTATCTCTTACTGCTCGTGCTTTGGCTATGAAGTTCATAAAACCATTTCCTATTACAAGGTCCTGTAGATGCTTCCCTACATTATCTTCCAACGTCTTTATGGTTTTGGCTCTTATATTTAGATCTTTGGTCCATTTTGAGTTGATTTTTGTATAAGGTGTGAGATGGTATTCTTCTCTCATTCTTTTGGATATGGATATACAGTTCTCCAAGCACCACTTGTTAAAGAGGCCATTCTCTCCCAAGCCAGTGGGCTTCGTGGCCTTGTCAAATAACAGATAACTGTATATGCGAGGATCTATATCAGAACTCTCAATTCTATCCTTGTGCCAATACCATGCAGTTTTGATCACTGTAGATTTGTAGTATGTTTTAAAGTCAGGTAGTGTGATACCTCCAACTTCACTTTTCTTTTTCAATATGTCTTTGGCAATTTGGAGCCTCTTGCCTCTCCAAATATATTTTGTGGTTAGTTTTTCCAGTTCCTTAAAAAATACAGTGTTGACTTTTATTGGGATTGCATTAAATCTGTTGATTAGTTTGGGTAGGATAGACATCTTGATGATGATTAGTCTTCCTATCCATTAACAGGGAATATTTTTCCATTTATTTAAGTCTTCTTTGATTTCCTTTAACACTGTTGTGTAGTTTTCTCTATATAAGTCCTTGACATCTTTAGTTAAATTTATTCCTAGGTATTTGATTCTTTTAGTTACTATTTTACATGGTATTTTTTTCCTGATTTTTTCCTCAGTTTGCTTGTTATTGGTGTACAGAAATGCTACTGTTTTTTGAGCATTGATCTTACAGCCTGCAACATTACTGAAGTCCTTTATAAGTTCTAGAAGCATTGTTGTGGATTTCTCAGCGCATTCTATGTATAGGATCATGTCATCTGCAAATAATGAAATTTTTACTTCTTCTTTTCCAATCTGGATGCTTTATTATGTCCTTTTCTTGTCTCCGTGCTCACACAAGTACTTCTAAGACAATGTTAAATAGGAGTGGTGATAGTGGGCATTCTTGTCTAGTTCCCGATATCAGAGGGAAGGCTTTTAGGATTTCACTGTTGAAAATGATGTTAGCTTTGGGTTTTTCATATATACCCTTTATCATTTTCAGAAAGTTTCTGTCTATTCCTATCTTTTGTAGTGTTTTTATGAGGAAAGAGTGCTGTATTTTGTCGAATGCTTTTTCTGCATCTATAGAGATGATCATGTGATTTTTTCCTTTCAATCTGTTTATGTGGTGTATTACATTGATTGATTTTCTTATATTGAACCATTCTTGCATACCCTGAATGAAACCCACTTGGTCATGTTGTATAATCCTTTTGATATATTGTTGAATGCGATTAGCAAGTATTTTGTTCAGGATTTTAGCATCTAGGTTCATTGGAGAAATTGGTCTGTAATTTTCCTTTCTTGTGGTATCTTTATTTGGTTTTGGTATTAGGGTAATGTTGGCATCATAGAATGAGTTATGCAATATTCCTTATACTTCTATTTTTTGGAAGAGCTTAAGTAGAATTGGTGTTAACTCTTTCCGGAATGTTTGGTAGAATTCAGCTGTGAAGCCATCTGGTCCTGGACTCTTCTTAGTTGGGCAGTTTTTGATGACTGTGTCTATCTCTTTACTTGTAAGTGGACTGTTGAGTTCATCTATTTCTTCTTTCATCAATGTAGGCTGTTTGTGGGTTTCTAGAAACTTGTCCATTTCCTCTAAATTATCATTCTTGTTGGCATATAATTTTTCAAAGTATCCTCTTATGATACTCTTTATTTCTGTGGGGTCAGTAGTGATATCACCTTGCTCATTCCTTATTTTATGTATTTGCATCTGTTCTCTCTTTTTCTTTGTTAGTCTGGCTAAGGGTTTGTCAATTTTATTGATATTCTCGAAGAACCAACTTTTGGTTTTGTTTATTGTTTCCAGTGCTTTCTTATTCTCTATTTCATTTAGTTCTGCTGTATCTTTGTTATTTCCTTCTTTCTACTTTCTTTAGGTTTAGTTTGTTGTTGTTTTTCCAATTTCTCCAAGTGGGCAATTATGTCTTCCATTTTAGCTCTTTCTTCTTTTTTAATATATGAATTTGTGGCTATGAATTTCCCTCTCAGAATTGCTTTCGCTCCCCCCATAGGTTTTGATATGTTGTGTTGTCGTTTTCATTAGTTTCAAGGTAGTTACTGATTTCTTTTGAGATTTCCTCTTTGACCCACTGTTTGTCTAAGAGTGTGTTGTTTAACTTCCATATCCTTGTGCCTAACCTGTTTCTCTGGCCCTTAGTGATTTCCAATTTCATTCCGTTTTGGTCAGAGAAATTACTTTGTATAATCTCAATCTTTCTGAATTCATTGAGAGTTGTTCTGTGGCCTAGTATGTGGTCTATTTTGGAGTATGTTCCATGTGTACTCAAGAAGAATGTAAATCCCGCTGTATTTGGGTGTAGTGTTCTTTATATGTCTATTAAGTCCAGGTTTTCTAGTGTATTGTTGAGTGCCTTAGTTTCTTTATTGACTCTCCATCTAGTTTTCTGTCCAAAGATGATAGTGGTGTGTTGAAGTCCCCTGCTATAATTGTAGTGGCATTTATTTCTCCTCTTACTTTTTCCAGAGTTTGCCGCACGTATTTTCAGGCACCCCTATTAGGTGCGTAAATGTTGATGATTGTTCTCTCTTCTTGAGAGATTACTCCTTTTACTAATATGTAGTGTCCATCTTTGTCTCTTACAATAGTTTTGCATTTAAAGTCTATTTTGTCTGATATTGGAATAGCTACTACTGCCCTTTTTTGTCTATTGTTAGCTTGTAAAATGGTTTTACAGCCATTCACTTTCAGCCTCCTCTAATCCCTGGGTCGAAGGTGGGTTTCTTGTACACAGCCTATAGATGGATCATATTTTCTTATCCATTCTGCCAATCTGTGTCTTTTGATTGGTGAATTTAATCCATTAACATTCAGTGTTATTACTCGTAACGAATTTCTTACTTCAGCCATTTTTCTTTGGGTTAATGTATGTCATATTTTGTTTTGTTTCTCTTTTTTCTTTTCAGTTGTTTTTAAATTCTCCTCCAACTCTCTCTTCCTTGTTTTTTCCTTTCAACTTGTAGAGATTCCTTTAGTATTTCTTGAAGTGCTCATTTCTTCTTGACATACTCTCTTAATTTCTGTTTATCTGTGAATACTTTGAATTCTCCATCATTTTTGAATGCCAATTTTGCTGGATAGAGAATTTGTGGCTGGAAGTTTTTTTCTTTTAGTATTTTGACTATATCATACCACTGTCTTCTTGCCTCCATGATTTCTGCTGAGAAATCAGCACTTAATCTTATTGTGCTTCCCTTGTATGTGATGGTTCTCTTTTCTCTTGCTGCCTTGAGTATTTTCTCTTTGTCTTGAGCATTGGATATTTTGTCAAGTATATGTCTTGGATTTGGCCTCTTGGGATTTTTACTATTTGGGGTGCGCTGTGCTTCCTGTATCTGCACATCCATCTCTCTCATTAGCATTGGGAAGTTTCAGCCATTATTTCCTTCAACACTCCTTCTGTTCCCTTTCCCTTTTCTCCTTCTGGAATGCCCATAATGCGTATGTTTGTGCATTTTGTGTTATCGGTTAATTCCCTGAGTCCATGCTGGATTTTTTCTTTCTTTTGTCTATCTGTTCTACTATCTCTTTGATTTTAGCTGTATTGTCTTCCATATCACTAATTCTTTCCTCTGCCTGTTCAAATCTGCTGTTATGTGAATCCAGCGTCTTTTTGATTTCTTGGATTGTGCCGTTGGTCACCATCATATCCATTGTCTTTTTAGGCATGTTTGCAATTTCTTCAGTATGTTCTCCCAGTGTCTTCTTTATATCCTTAATCTCTTCCTCCACTTCTTTAAGTTGGTCCATGATATTTGTTTGGATAGCTTTGATTAGTTGTTTGATGTTCTGCATCACTTCCTGGTTTTTAATTTGTTCATGGGACTGGTCCATGTTTTCCTCTTTCTCAGAGTCATTTGTATTTTTTTGTTGCCCTCTGGTCATCATATTATCTTGATGGGTTTGTTCAGTTGATTAGCTTTTCTCTATGCTCTAGAGTTTTATTTAGCTGGTGGTTCTGCGTGTTTGTTAAGTTTTCTCTTTGGCACTTTTTCTTCTTATTTCATTTCCTTTCTTCTTTCTATGTTCCCTTGAAGGCAAAATATTAGGGCTAGAGGAATCAAAAGATGTAAGGAAGGCAGAAGGATAATAGTAATATTGATAAAAGTTAGAAGAAGGGCCAAATGAGACTTAATGAGATGAATATTTAACTTGTGTAGGCAGTGTAGAGTAATAGGAAAAAAAGTGGAGTCCCTACAATGGACTGGGAATGCAAATGGAGGAATATATATATAGTGATTTAGAAGGCTAGAATTATGAGGAGGGAGAGAAATAGTAAAGAAAGGGTTGAAAAGAAAAAGCTAATACTAATAAAAAAAAAAAAGATGAAAACAAAATAGATGGAATAGAAATTGACACCCTTAAGTTGTGGGCCTATGAAAAAATATTGTATCTATGAGGCACAACAGAAAGCAGAAGGCAGAAAGATGAAGGAAGGAATGAGAAGCGATAGTTTGGAGTACAAAATCAATATAGACAGTGATGGGAAATTACTGAAGAAGAAGCACAGCAAAGAAGTGACAAGCTAGCAGCACCTAATTTAAAAAAATGAAAGAAAAAAGAAAGGAGGAAGGAAAGAGGAAAGAAAAGCAAGAGACCAGAAATAAACAGAGAAAAACCAAAAAACCACACAGGCAAGCAAACAGAGCTAAGGAGGGTCAATGATTCCCCTAGGGTCCACGTGGATCCTCTCTGCCTGCTTGTGTTTATCAATCAATTTCCCCACAGGGTTCTATATGCAGGTCCTGAAACAGCTTTTAGCAATTAAACTAAATTAAAAAGAATTTATTTTCCATTTATTGAAGTGAGTTTCTCACTTTTTTTTTTTTTTTGGCGAAATACAGAATCCAAAATAATTCCTCCTCTAGACCAACTCCCTTATGGAGGGGACCCCGTGGAAATTAACCAAGCACGTCCTACTTCCTGGAACCCTCAGGGCAGGTGTAGCTCTGATGTTAGTCAGTGCAGAGTGCTAAAGATGGCCGACTCTGCCCCTTCTGGAGCCGAGCACCAGCATCATGTTGCTGTGTAAATCAGTTTGACTCTGCAGATTCGCCTCTCCTCTCAGGCTGATGCTGCTTCAGGTCGGCTTATCTGCTCCCCAAAGCTATGGCGCGGTCCAGGCAGCCAGATTGATGGCAAAAAAAAAAAAAAAAAAAAAAAATTCCCTTCCCTGTCCTCCAACAGATCCCTCCCTCTTTTGGAGAGTGGCCCGTTTTCCTGGCTCCGGAGCAGCCTGGGGCTTATCCCTGGGCAGCTAGGCAAATCAACTCCTTCCCCGAACAGAATCACCCCTCCCCTCCACCGGGTGCCGATTCGCTCTGGCTCTTCTGTTCACACAAGTTCCTAGGGGCTCCAGGCCGCCAAATCCCCAGAAAATAAAACTCTCTCGCCCTTTTACCAGAGCCCCCCCTCAGAGCGTGCCCTCTCCCACTAGGCCCTGACTCCTGGTTGGCGAGCCCTGCTTGCGGCTCCAACCAGCCATTTTTTTTTTTCCTCCCTAACCGTGGGGCTCAGCCATCCATGCCAACCACCACCGGCAGGCTTAAAACTCACGAATCTCTACCGTTCCATCCACGCTGTTGATCCGTGCAGATGGATATCCCAAGCTTCTCATTCCACGCGTATACAGCACAGACCCCCAGGCAGGACCCCGTCCACAATCCGCCTTGCTCTGGGAGCTTGCAGTGTGTGCCCTCCTACACTAACGCCATCTTGGCTGCTCTCCTATTATTTCTTAAATATATTTTTATAACAGAAGTTGTAACCTTACAAGACAATCATGCACATATGCAGAATTCCCATACATCACCCCTCTATTAACATACCACACTGTGATGGCACATTTGTTACAGATCATGAGATAATATCATCAGATTATTACTACGTCCATAGGATGTACTTAGGGCTGTAAGTTGTGGAGGCTCAAGCTGCCCTTATATATCCAGGGACTATCAAAGCTTCTCCCAAATTTCTTCTTTGCCAGGGTAAGGGACAGAGCCACAGCTGTGTGTAATAATCCAAGTCCTGCTGACCTAGACTGTATTGCCCAGAGATACTGATGAAGCTTCAAGACCCTTTCTCTGCTGCTTAGTGCAGATTTGGAGCTGCAGGTGTGGGTAGCAATCTAGGTCATGAGGGTCCAAAATGACCACAGCTGCCCCAATAGACTTCTGACTAGTCTGCCTACTGAATGTACCATCAGTTATCCAGAGAGGCTATTGCAGGGTCTGCCAGCTTCCTTCCCACTAGTGGTGGGGCTGAAGCCTAGGCTAGGGCTGCAGTCCCTTTCTGGGTGAAAGAAGTCGCTCCCTACTGGCACTGATTTTCAGTAAACCCAGCTTCCCTTCATGCTGGGGGTGGCGTCAAAATGGCAGCTACTGGCTTCTTTCTGACTTGGACAGGTTCAAACTTCAGCTTTTCTTAGGGTTATACTTTAGCCAGCCGGATTTACTAATCAGTAGCTGACATTTGTGCTCAACCATCTCTTCCTCCCAT
Organism: Tolypeutes matacus; assembly: GCA_026826555.1. Lineage (NCBI taxonomy): Eukaryota > Metazoa > Chordata > Mammalia > Cingulata > Chlamyphoridae > Tolypeutes > Tolypeutes matacus. The sequence goes on from JAKSZT010053895.1 coordinate 182,823, forward strand.
TTCTATGAAGTGGAGCTTCCAACTCTAGCCACATAATAGCTCCCAAGGCGGCTTGTGCCACCAGTGGAGGATAGGCACTGGCCTCCGGGGTCTGGAGGGCTCCACTTACAAATCTCCTCTGCAGATGGGGAGTCTCCTCCTCCCGTTCTTTCAAGGATGTTGCATGATGCTCTTCTGGTCACCCCAAGTCCCCAAACAGGTACTTTAGATAGCGCTGGGTGATTACTAACTGCCCTGTATCACAAGGTGACTCTAGTAGTGCCTTTCTGTGCCAACATCTTGCTGGTTGTATCGTCAATGCCTTTTTGTTTTCCATTGAGTGTACACTACTGAAAAAATGTACGATTTTTGTGTTTACCATGTGAGTCTTGGAACACTAAAGATACTTTGAATTTCAGTCATGATGGAAATTTCTGTATAAAAGAGCATTAAACAGAACATAGTTTTTTAGATCAAATACCACGCTCACAAAGATGGCCACTTTGCAATAAAATTGTGGCATATAACAAAAAAAAAAAGAAAGAAAGAAAAAAAAAGAACAAGAAAATAGAAAGAAATAAAAGAAAAAAAAAGAAAGATAAAGAAAGATGCTTTCTCTGGCTCAATGTTGGGTGACCAAGCACATGGCAGGGCACATTGCTAGTCCACTTTCCTCTCCCCTCTCCTCCAGACCTTGTCTCTTCAGCTTTGAGCTCTTGGGGGCCCTCTTTCCATGCCTCTGTGCTATACTGTTTCCATCCTCAGGCCTCTAGGACCTCTCCTTCTTTTTCTGAGGTTATTTATCTGCCTGTGTGGCTTTTAAGTCCTCTGTTTATTAAGGACTCCAGTAAGAGGATTAAGATCAACCCTGAATGAGGTGGGTTTTATCTTTTTTAAAAATATACATTTAATTTTTTTAAAGATACTTAGATTACATAAATGTTACATTAAAAAAGTATGGAATTCCCATATGCCCCACTTCCTACCCCTACCGCATTTTCACACATTAACAATATCCTTCATTGGTGTGGTGCATTTTTACAATTGATGAACACATTTTGAAGCATTGCCATGAATCATGGATTATAGCTTACATTGTAGTTTACACTCTCTTCCACACAATTTTGTAAATTATGGCAAGATATATAATGGCTTGTATTTGATAAAAGTTCTTCCATTGCTAGAATTGCAGTAAGTCTACAGTAGACTACCATTAAATCTACTCTAGTCTATTGTTCATTCCCCAATCCTGATGATCCTGGGATGGTGATATCCACTCTGCCTCTAATTGAGAGGGGGCTTAGATCCCATGGGGCAGAGGGGTGAAATCCTACCTTAAGATCCTACTTGCCAAAAGATTCTACTTGCAAAGAGTCCACATCCCCAGCAATGGATGAACTTTAAGAACATACTCTTCTGGAGTCCATATACTTTCAAACCATCCCAGATATCTTTGAAAATCTTTCAATGTTTTTAGTTCTTACCACAATAACTATGTTTATGTCTACATCTAGGAGACATGCAACAAAAACCAACAACAATTTAGCCATTTATTATGGTTTAAACTCAGGAACAGTATTTGAAGTGAGTGTGTCCTCCCTGTGTGCCCAGTGTGGCCACCCAGGTCAGGGCAGCCTTCCATCAGAGGTCCAGACTTGTTTTTTTAAAATTAATTAATTAATTAATTTATTTATTTTTATTGTGGGTAAAAATCAAATTTTTCACAATACATACCAATATTTGTAAAATGATATCTAAATACATATGCATATATGTGCATTTGCTTACAAAAATGTTATTTATATATATATTTTTTAAGAGGTGCTTAGATTACCTAAATATTACATGGACCCTACAGGGATTCCCATGTTCCCCACCTCCCACACCTCCCACCACATCCCACACAAACGTCTCCCATAAGTGTGTCCCATCACCCTCAATGGACTTACATATCCTGGGGCCTTGCCATCAACCATAGACCACAGTTCACATTGTAGACCACACTCTCTTCCACACATTTCTGAATGGTGTGTGCTGATTTAAAATGGCCTACATCCGTTGCCATGACAGCACTCAGGACAACGTACAAGTCCCTATAAAGCCCCTGTATTTCAACTGCACATCCCCTCCCTGCCCCGAAAGTGTCCAGTGGCCACTGGCTCCACCTCACTGTTATAATTTCTTCCATTGTTAGAATCACCATATGTGTACAACAGAATAATTTATGCCCCTTTTTCTTGTGTACATCCAGCTCCTTTTAAGCCTACAAATATCCCTATATCTAATCTTTAACCTAACTTCTACATTTCAGTACATTTACCATACTGACTAAAGGAGAAGGCAGATTTTGAAGTCTCTTGATTTGAATTTGAATCCTGACTCTAACACTTAATAATTGTGTGTATTTGAGGGAGATGATTTACATTTTTCAGCCTCTCAGTCCTCATTTTTAAAAGGGAATAATAAGAGGTTTTTAACTCATAGATTTGTTGTGGAATATTAGTTAACATGTCTAAAGGCTGAAGAAAAAACATCTGTCATTTGGTAAGCAATTAGTAGTTGTTGATTACTTTACTTCTTCACTAGTCTCAATCTCTTCCAAATTTTGAAAACACAACAGTTCCTAAATATTAATATGCATCTTTCTCAATTTGTTTAATGAACCCACCATTCCACTGTCAATTGGAAATAACAAACTGAGGCTTCCTGCAGCAAAAGCTTTGGAGGTACTGGGGATTCAACCCAAGTCCCTGTACATGGGAAGCAGGCACTCAACCACTTTTTATTAGGGCTATTGGAATTGCAGTTTAAGGAAAACAGATTAAGGTCACAACACAAATTATACCCCATCTTGGAGTTTCCAAGCAAGGATTTTTAAGAAAAAGAAGGTCACATGAGTTGTTTACGTTTGGTAGATATTTAGGACATTCCAAATGCCCTTCAGGCTAGGTAGTTTACAGATTTCTTTACTTGGGGTTTGTTTAGGGTGTTCAGATGTTCTCAGGGTTTTGAGAAGCATTTGTTGCCTGAGGGTATGCATACTTTGGCAGTTTGTGATATATGGATGAGAAGTCCTTAAGAACAATCTGCTGTATGGCCTCATAGCTCCTCTTTAAATCTCTTAGCCATAGTTCACTCTATTGTGTTTTATGCTTTTCACAACTTATTTACAAGAGAAGACACAATTTCAAAGACCACTGGATATTTTTAGTTTTAATCATTTAAGGCCTAGCTGTGGCTTTGTTACTGTTGATCACTCAGTGCTTAATTTCATCTTTTCCTTGACCTTCACGACCTGCACTCAACCATTTCCCTGAAAATCTCTCTGATTGTTGACACAAACGAACACTAAAATAATTATGTGAGATAAGTTTATGAATTCAAAATCTGAGGGCAAAGGAAAAATCCCTGAAGATCAGCAAAAAGTCAATGCACAACTTCCCTGTGATTTCCCAAGGGAGATATATAGCACCTAAGCAAGCAGGAGGATATTGCCACCAATTTACCATCATTCAAAGCCCACCAGACATCCAAAATTTTCTTCCACACTCATCATTTCAACACAGAAAGAAGTTCCAAAACCCATAATAAATAGGATTCCCTGAGGTTCTTAAAATTTGAGTTGTTTGTTAATGAGTTTCAAACTGGACTTCTGACTGTGATTCAAGGTAATCAAAGACATTGGTTCCTCTGTTCCTGGGCTACAAGTCTCAACTGGCCAATTATGGATAAACTACCTATACCTGCCCTTCTGAAAGGTTGTATCTGAGAATCATTCTCTTCGTTGATTATTCTAGCACAGTATTCAGAACTGGAGAGGAAATTAAATGAACAAATGCCTCTCTGGGCCAGAGACCAGCAAAAGAAGCTCTTTACACTTGTTTTTGAGGATGTTATTCTTTCCATGCAGCTGAAGGGAGAAGAAAATCAGGACCATGTTAGAGTCAGAGAATGTATATCTTCAACTTTGCCTTTCTGAGTTTATAGCTCTATAGTAATCAATTTTCATGTCTTTCATGTGACTCCTCAATAGAAAAATCATCTGTGCTTCCTGTCATTGAAATATGAAAATCTGTTCCTCATCAACAGAGAAGCATCTTGTCCCCAGGAAAGGACCAGAGATGAAGGATGTCTTCTAAGCCAAAAAAGCCAGGAGAGAGGTAATTGTCTCTACAATTGCTCTAAAGTTTCTCTCTCTTACTCCTGAGTACTTTTATCTCCTCCACAATCCTTGTCTTTCTGGATCTCTGAGGTATTTCACTCACTCTGGGTCTTCTCATAGATTTTTCTATAGGCCAAGACTTAATGCCTGAGCTTAGGAAGACATTCATATTTTCCATGAAAATATTCAGTGGAGTCCATGTGCTCAGCAACTCTAAGCAGTATCTATGATAAAAAGTCTTTGACAACAATGCCTGACACTGGCCATTGGAAATAGCAATTCCATGTATTGTTGGTCCAAATTGTTTTATTCCAGGCTCTAGGAGTACAGTGTAAGAGCAAAACAAAATATTCAGGGTAGAAGTGGAGAGAGTATACCAAAGTGGTGTGTATTTTGGTTCTTCCCTACCAAATTTAATTTTTTGCTGTACTAAATCCTTCCAACTTCAGAACTGATCAAACTAATGTAACTGCTAAATTGAATGAGGAAGGGGTAGAGCCAAGAAATATTTTAGAAAAAATTAAATGCATTGATATTATTCCACACCCAACTATTTCTACCCTTCTCTCTATTCCAGGGGATTCTCAGATACTCATGGGATTTATATGGCCTCAGAATCAAATACCCCATTTTTGTTTCATTTAGAGTACTCTCCCACACTCAATGAATAGAGGACAACAGCAAACCTGTTTCTCTTCCTATTTTCATTGACCCATCATTCCCAGCATTTGTGAAAGTAACATTTAAAAATTAAATACATTTGAGACTGAAAAAAATGTATAGAAATATATGTGATATATCTGTTTCTCAAAGAATGCTTCCAAGATACTGGTCCCCTTGGAAAGATTGTGATAAAGTACATGTTAAACTGTGGGCTCAAGTTTCACCTTGGGTAAGTTTCCTAAGCAGTCTCAGTCTCATTCTATACGTTTTAGAAACAAGAAATAAAAAAATAAAAAAAAATAATAATTATAATCACCTTCCCATTGGATATTTGTGAGAAATCCGTTTACTAATATTTGTTAAGTGATTGGACTAGACTGTGTCTAGCATTATCATCATTATTCACACCAGCATCATCACAGTCACCATCATCAACCTCATCATCATTCATTCATCCTAAAGGTATTCTTATTATGGCTTTGAGGTCTTACCCTATATTTAAATATGTGCTAATTCCAGTGGAATGAACCCTAATTTTTTTAATTGGATGAACTTAATATGATTAAAATATGCAGCATCCTACTGATGTGTGCACTGGTGGCTATTGCTGTATGTCAGAAGCATGTTTGAGAAGTCTCTTGTATTGCCCTCCCTTAAAAATTGATAAGCCCAGCTTCCAATTATAGAATCACCTAAGCTAACTTCTGCATTAATCTCTCATATTTCTGTAAGGAACCAGGGCATTTCTAACCGCTTTGAAAGCTGGCTCCTCCCTCAAACTTCAATGTGAATATAAGATTCTATGAAACTTCTAAATGTGTAAGTGAACACAAGGGGGACTTAAAAGAGTAAATATGGAAGAATTAAAGCAATTATCTGCCTAATTCACACAGAAATTTCGAAATACAGGTTTGTTCATATTTTTTAAAAGAGTAGCCTTAATTAAGTAGTCATTCAATTATATAATTTAGCTTATGTAGATAGAAGAGAAGTGGTTTACTTCCAACATGAATTAACAAATGCAAAGATAAGAGAGACTCATTACGTTTGACTTTTTGTATTCAAATTATTCTACCCACATCTGAATTTGATTTGTGCTGTCCATATTGCGTATTAGTCTACTAGGGAGAGCTAAGCTGTGAACGGAATATAAGATGTAAACAGAATTGAACAAGGTCACATAGTCTGGGACATTGTGTAAATTTCAATATTAATGCTGAAGAACAATTGGAAAGGACAAGGATTTGGTATGCAGATGTCACTGCAGAGTTGTTATTAACTTGTTAACATTTAACTGTGAGTCTTTTGAGCAACACTTATATCAGATCCTGTGATATGAGTTTAAATTATCTGGTCAGAAAACTGTAGGGATTTACATTACCAGGAATGGGGCTTTGTGAAAAGATACAATCCAAGTGTTTAACCAGAGTTCAGGGTTCAAGCTAGATATGAGGAAAAAGCAAAAAAGAGAATTAAATACTAAATGATGGACAGGGATGAAATAAAATCTAAAAATTAAAAAGAACTAACAATCTAGTATTGATTTAACAGTTGACAGCACTAAATACAAAGTTGTCTTCCTCTCAATATCTAGCTAATCTGGCATTTACAAGCAATTTGTGACCATTTGATTTCTGAATGAATGAGCTTATGGATGGAAAGATGGTAGAAGAATAAACAAATGAAAAGAAGAATTCAGAAAGGAATGGACTTACTAATTGAATTCATAAAAAGAAAAATGGCCACAATAAATGATTAAATAAGTGAATGGAAAACAAATGAATGGATGGATGGTTGTAGATGGAACATGATGGAATTAAATAATATTACAGTATAGTCAAAATTGACTAGTGGGTATGAGATGATGTCTCAGGTACAGGGATGTGGTACATACTGGAAGATCACAAGCGCACTCCACTACTAGATACTCTACCATTGTCACACACATACATACACACAGAGTCACAGACACACATACAGTAAGCATTTCTTTCTCTTCTCCTTACTGTTGGGTCTTTATCAAACTTGTGTATCTATAGTCTTTCCCTTCAAAATTTAGCTGCACAGACTGTACTGTTCAATTCATTATTTTTTCTTCATTCAACAAATCCTACTGACGATCACCTTTGGGCTCTTCCCTCCACTGTTCTAAGTGTTCTGGATTTAAAATATTACAGAGCACAGTGACTGCCATCAACTAATTAAAATGTCATTGGAGAGGGAGAAAAGGAACTTACTACCCATATCTTAACACTACCAAGCAAAAGAGTGATTTACTGTGATGGCACACAAGAGAGAGGCTTACTTATTGTGAGTAGAGGGATCAGATCATTTTGTGCAGAAAAACAGTAATTATTAAGAAATTGTTATGAAAGGACATAGAGGGTCAGGATAGAAAGATTAAAACATTGCGAACAGAGAGATTATAGTTGGAATCATAAGTTTAAACATTCGGGAAAATATCAAAATACATTTGTTTCCTTTTTTGAAGATTAAAAGCAAAAGTGTTTAGGAATGCTTGGCACTTCTCAGGCACTCAATAAATTATTTTGTTCTACTCTAGCATATATGGTGAGTTCACACAAGGTAATTTTCTCAGAAGATATAAGGAAAAAAAATGAAAATTTAATTGAGTGTCAAAATATTAAACAGATATGGATATATGAAATATAAACTAATTGAGATGAAGATTTCTATCTTCTGCTAGATGAGTGTGATCTAGAGATATCAGGTTTGCTACTATGTTTATTTCTAGACTAAATCCTCTCTAAATGGCCTTGGAGAACCATAGCACCATCAACAAGTTCATCCTCCTGGGTCTGTCTGCTGACCCACACATCCAGGCTCTGCTCTTTGTGCTGTTTTTGTAAATTTACCTCCTGACCATCGCAGGGAACCTGATGATGCTGTTGGTGACTAGGGCAGATTCTCACACATGCCCATGTACTTCTTCCTGAGTCACTTCTCTTTCCTGGATCTTTGCTTTTCTTCTGTCACAGTGTCAAAGCTGCTGGAGAATCTGTTGTCTCAGAAGAAAACCATCTCTGTGAAGGGCTGCCTAGCTCAAGTCTTCTTTTTGATTGTGAGTGGAGCCACTGAAGTCTGCCTGCTGGCAGTGATGGTCTATGACTGCTTTGCTGCCATCTGTCTTCCTCTGCTTTATGGTCAGGTGATGAACAGCCTGATCTGTAAGGGGCTGGCTTGGGGTTCCTGGGGCCTGGGCTTTGTGACCGCACTCCTCAGCATCCTTCCAGCTTTGAACTTGGAATTCTGCGGTGATTATATCATCCCCCACTACAGCTGTGATATGCCCTCTCTCTTCCCTCTATCCTGCTCTGATGTCTACCTCAGTTTTACTGTATTGCTCTGCTCCAGCCTTCTCAATGGACTTGGACCCTGTTTCCTGATCTACTCTTATGTACGCATTCTCTCCACCATCTTGAGAATCACCTTCTTCTCAGGGAGAAGCAAGGCCTTCTCCACCTGCTCCTCCCATCTCACCACAGTCCTTCTATTTTATGGCTCAGATTTCCTTTGCTATTTCATGCCAGTCTCAGGCTCACCATTGGAGTTGATCTTCTCTGTAGAGTACAGTGTGGTTACTCCTTTAGTGAATCCCCTCATCTATAGACTGATAAACAAAGAGGTAAAAGCAGCTGTGAAAAGGACCTTGAGAAAATATCTCCAATATTAGCCACCCAAACACATTGTGTGATGGGTAAATAGTTCATTTCAGAAGATATGTAATGAGTTGATAATAAGAGACTTTCCTGATTGTTCCTCATACTGGATGCAAGAATGTAATTGCACAATTTGGGTGACACTGGTTAAGATAGTTTAGTTTAATTTTGTCTTAAAGGAGAGCAAAACATCAAATAACCGTGTTAATTCAACCATTTTTCCATGGTATAACATTTTGACTGTATTAATGGGTCTTCTTACCCTCTTGTTTGTGTTTGCTATGCAGAATAGTGAGCCCCATGGAATGAAATCACCAAGGGCCCAAAACATCTGAGAAGGGAACCTAAACAAGGCTGTTGGTCTTGTGTCTGGGGAAGGTGACAAGTTTGGAATGGTGGGAGGTGCCACAGTAGTAATTGAGAGATTTGGATTTTGAGAAATTTAAGCCTAGCATAGGTTGGGAGCATCCAGAGGATGTAGCACAGCCAAGAAAAAGAAGGACCCATTAGGGGATCCAGAGATAGCTAGTTTTTAAAATCCTAGAGAGTAAGGAACCATTAAGAGTATGAAGTGCACTTCCCACTTTTTGATGCCTCTTTTTTCCACCCAGGCACTCATTACTCTTAAAGGGCCCTCTGAGAATTTGCTTTTCACCACCTCCATGAATTTTCAGTAGCTTTTCATATCACCAAAGAAGAATTCAGGAGGAGTCAATTTTATTAAATGTCACTTGTAATATAGCAGTGCCTTTTTTCTGTTTTTCTGAGATTTGCTTATATATTTATATGTATTTAGATTAATCAAATTGCCATGATATCATTGTGCATGACTTGATAGTAATATATCCCATATTTCTTCTAGATAAAAGAACACAATATATACACCAAAACATTTATTAATCTAACTCACTTTATTTTTCAGTGTACTTCCTCATGCATAATAGTAATTGTAATACCTATTAATAGGCATTTAATTAGATAAAATTTAAATAGAATTTGAAATTATCAATAAATACTAATATATACTAAGTAAACATGAAACATAACAAAACAATAATTTCTCACAGGGAAAATCACTATTAATTTTGGGTACATGTACTTGCTCCATTTTTTTAATTTGTTTGTGACCATGTACATAAGATTTTAATTGCAATTGGTGTATTTAACAGACACAGCACATTCAGATATAACTGTGAAATAAATGGTTTTATTACTTTACTCTCCTGAAATCCTGGGGCTCAATAGAAATGAGGACCCTCAGGCCCTACCCCAGATTTATTGAACAGAAATCTGCATTTTAAGAAGATCTACAGGTGTGCACATGAAACTCTGAGAAGCACTTCTCTAGACCTAGGAACTCTTCCGGGGTAGACGAGGCTGTTGACCATGCTGAAGCTGTAGAGGGGCTGCTTTGGCCCCGGCTGACACTGGCAGGTAAGGGCTGTAATGGGAAGATCTCTGGTTGTTGTTATTGCAGCTATAGTTACTCACCTGTAAGGTAGACGTCTGGCAAGACCTGTGAGATGAAGCTGGATGTGGAGGTGGAGTGAGGGTGGGAAGGAGTTGCTGGAGGGCAGCTGGAACCCCTTGGTACCTAGGTGGTGGCTGCCAGGTAGAGCTGGCTGAGGGCTCCCCCTGCTGAAGGAGATGTTGAGGCAAGGAGTGGAGGACAACATGGTTCTTACTGGAGATGAGGCAGCACTCTTAGTGCCCTCAGGAGGATCTGGGGACTGGGGAGGCCTCAGCAAAGAGGAGGGGGCTGGCTCCTGGCTTCTTGCTCACTCTCCTCCTCGACCCCAGAACCCAATCCTGAGGCAGCAATTTCTTCTGTCTTAGATGTCCCAGTGATCATCGTGGAGCTGTCACTGGTCTCAGAACAGTGCTCTCACTTCCTGCGGAAGTTCTCATTGTCAAACATTTTCTCTGTCAAGGTCCAGTACTTGACTTGAGCAACAGGTTGTGTGTGACGAATGGAGTTCTGCCAGCTGCCCTGGCGCGCTGGTGAAGGAGATGCTGGTAGAAAGGTCTGGGCGTGACCTTGCTCTCAGGCGTGCTCTGGGTGGCCACAGCAATGAGCGCCCAGGAAATATGGCTATGTGCTGGAAAAAAGATAATAGAAATGAAAAATAATATTTTGGAAAGTGGAAAATATTTAATTAAGTGAGAGAAACAAAGTTGTCTAAAATTTGTAATCATAGCCTTATATAAGAATTCATGTTAAGGACATTTTCAATAGAAAAACTGGAATGAAATATACCTGAAAGTTAGTAGTGGTTTTCACTGTGTAGGAGAATGATTTTTCTAATTTCTAATTTTTAAATATAAGCATTTTACAGAATTTGTTATACTTTATGATTTAAAAGTAGTAAAAATAAAAGTAACTTAAAATTTTTAGTAGTATCCATAAAATATTTTCAATCTTTTGCTCTATAATATAAGAAAAATCTAAATAGATACTGTCTTGTTACTTAGTTCCATATATTGCAAAATATGTTAAAAAACGAGACAAATGTATAAGTAGCTATGAATTTTATAAACTGTAACTTTGTTGAGTCAAATACTAAAAACTGAAAATTATGGTAAACACTTTTTTAAAAATGCCCTTTTATGGAAGTCAAGTTGACTGAAAACGTTGAGATTTCCAAAGCAGGAAATAGATCTAAAATAAGACAAAGTATTGAAAGGGGCTAAAATAGCTTTCTTATATGAAATTCTGAAATTAGATAACTTTAGATCTTCAGTGAATGTTTTCCAAGTAAAGGTCATAATTAGGGAAAATTCCTTTTAGCCAAATTTCTTTCCATAACATCTTAGATGAGTTTGCAGAATAAATAAAAGGGCCATGGGAGTTCTGCAGAGGGCAGTGTATTGGTGGGAGCAGAGACATCATAATGGGATAAAAGGGAAAAAGGAAAGAAGGTGACATCAAAAGGTCTTTATGAAAGCTGCCTGATAATTTACAAGGTACCCAGAATTTTGGGTTGGGTGGGGAACAGGCCTCTTACAGCCCCGAATTTATTTTTGGGGGGAGTAGAGCTATGAAAATGTCATATGTCCTATACCTGCATTTTTGTACATTCATGGTAGCAGTGGATAACTCACATCTTTATGTTGGAGGAGCCAGTTGCTCTGCAGTGCATGTGTAGACCTGGTTTTCTGCTTCCTGTCACCCCAAGTAAGCTCTTTTCGAACCTTCCTTTCTTGTCCCAGGAGTGTCACATTTAAAAGGCCTATATTCATGCTTCTATTTTTTATATCGCTTGGCTAGAAGTGTGATTAGGATCTTTTCCATCTATTTTTTAGAAGCTTTAGATTACATAAATGTTACATGAAAAATATAGGGGATTCTATATGCCCCAATACCTCCCCCTCCCATACTTTCCCATATATTAACAACATTCTTCACTAGTATGGTACATTTGTTACAATTGATGGACACATATTGAAGCATTGCTACTACCCATGAACTTTAGTTTACATTATAGTTCACATTCTGTCCCACACAATTTTTTAGGTTATGACAAATATATAATGGCCTGTATCTGTCTTTGCAATGTCATGTACGACAATTCCAATGCCCCAAAAATGCCCCACATTACACCTATTCTTCCCTTTCCCTCCCCTCAGAACCTCTGGTGGCCACTGTCACCAGAGAACAGTTCTTCCATTGCTAGAATAATAATGTCTATAATAGAATAATAATAAGTGTACTTTAGTCCATTGTTCATTCCCCAATCTTAAGGATTTGGGGATGTTTATACCTACTCTGTTTCTAATTGAGAGGGGCCTTAGATCGAATGGGGTAGATGGATGGAACTATCTTGCTTGCAGTTGCAGACACTCTATGTTCCTTGAGACGGGCATTGTCCATCATCATCTCGTTGTTAGCTGTCCTGGGCGAGTCCAGTGAACAGAAGAGTAGGTGTTGCAACTCTGCTGAGATTCAGGGCTCAACTGGCACATGAACGGACCAAAGATTTAAGTCTCTGAGACATATATATATATATATACTCTTTCATACTCTCTTGCTAATGGGCTACAGTTAAATTCTGTCAAATGGAGGCAGTGGTATGTTATGAAGATGAAGTAGGAGGAGGAGGAGAAGTAAAAGGGGAGGAGGAAGAGAAGGAGGGAGATAAGGAGACTGAGCAGACAGCATTCTGACTCAGAAAGGAGAAGTCAGCACATTTTCAACAGCTCTAGCATATCTTCTGCCAATCTCCTTTTAGGGGTTCCTGGCTCTGAGGTCCCCAGCAGTACAGCCTCAAAAGTATTACCATCAACTTCAGCCTAGGATTAGCCTCTTCATCTCTGTGTAATACCCTCACCACCTTTTTTTTTCCCTCCAGTCCTGCTAACAACTTTGTATTAAACCTATTTTGTTTAAAGTATGTAAGAGTAAATTACAGTGTCTATGTGGCTTTAAATTTGCATTCCTAAGCTTTAGGGAATGATTTAGTGGGTGCTTTTATGTGATTCTGACTTTTCTCCTCCAGGTGAGCATTCTCCTCTTCCTCAGTAAACTCCTGCCTAGGAGGACCTCCCTCCTCCACACACTTCTTTTCTAAATCTTATCATTTCCCCCCCAGATTTATCCTTTGCTTTGTGCACGTCTGTTTTAAGTTTTCAGTGATTTTACTCCAAGCTTTTCAATAAGCTGCACATGAAGTTTGGAAAAGAGACCTTGTGGGAACGCTTTGATTATCCTTGAAACAGTTTAAACCTGCTTTGCTTTGCAAGCAAATTACTACTGCATGAGAAAAAGTTGCTGTTATCACTTCCTGCTGAAAAGAGTGAGGACTTTCTTATGTTACACTGTTACTTAATTAGAGCTTCCTGCATCTCCATTTTCTCCTGTGAAAAAAAAACTTTCCGAGCGTTTTCATGTTCAGCAATTGCTTGGGCATGCCTCCTGATATAGCTGACTGTATATATATTGAAGGAGATCGAATAAACAGGGTCGCCTCCCCAAAGAATGTGGAGCTTCAGAGTGTTTTCAATTGATTCCTAAAGCAGGAGCTGAAACTATTGGTGTTGCCAAGAGATAGTCAAGGGAACTGACTCTGAGCCACCAGTAAAACCTACACCGGGAAACCAGCAGGTCTACTGTGCTACCCAGTAATAAGTGGAATTGTCTCTTATTGCCATATACCAGATAATGCTTCATAGATTTTGCCAAAAAATGTCTTTGAACCTGGACCTTCTCCCAACAAGGTCCCTTCTTTACTGACACACCTTCAGCAGCATCTGCCTTGCTGCCTTGTCACCAGGGAGCTGCTTTTTTTTAAAAAAATTTTTACCCAAACATTTTATTTGGCAGTGTTTAAGTGATTTGACCATTTTTAATTTGTTAAATTTGGAGTGCATTCTAATATTTTATATAGAACTTCATTCACCAACAGAATCACTAACATGAAGCAAGGAAGTTTAAAATAAATTTTTCTGGTTTGTGCTTGGAGTAGATTCTGACTATGCAGCAAATGCTTTCTGATTCTATAGCTTTCTATTTGTGATGTTTTCCTTTTCAAGTTGATTTGACTTGCTGGGCTAGTGGTCAGAAGAGGAGAGAAGGCAAACTGAAAGAAAAGAGCAAACGGTAACAATAAGAAAGAAGCTCACTCTATACCATTTAGTCCTCTAGAAAAGTAAGTTCAAAACTAAAGGTAACATTGGCTTAATCACTGCCATTAAAGTTGTCTTTAAAAAAAAAAAGTGTAGTACCCAAAGGCCAGCTCTATTTTTGATACTATGGTATATTCAGAATGCACTTAGCTCAGGAGTACCTTTAATACAATAGATCCCAAAGGATTTCTTTTAAAATTCAGTTCAGGTTTTCTCCCTCCCACCCCCGCCACCCCGAGATGGTTCTCTCATCTGTTTGCCCCTTGTTTTTGCTCTTTTTTTGCTCATTGTCTGCATGTTGTCTGTTTTTTCTTTAGGAGGCACCAGGAACTGAACTTGGGACTTCCCATGTGGGAGGCAGGTGCTCAACAGTTTTAGCCACATCCACTCCCTGCTCGTTTGTTTTGCTCATTGTTTGCTTGTTATCTTGGTAGTTGTGTTTTTGCTTGTTGTCTACTTGTTGTTTTTGCTCAATGTCTGCTCCGTGTTTGTTTGTCTTCTTTAGGAGGTACCAGGAACTAAACCTGGGACCTCCCATGTGGGAGACAGGTACTCCCCAGTTCAGGTTTTCTGAAATTGAAATGCACATGAAACTTGTTTGTAGGATTCAATGTACATCTGTTTTCCTTACCCTTTTTCTGATTTATGTAAGAGATATTGAATAATCCTTTCTACTTTTTATCATTGTGAATTGTAGCTACTGATTTTCCATTATCTTCTCCCTATTTCCCATGAAATTGTCAATTTCAAACTAAAGAAATGTAAGTCATTTCCATTAAAATTATTGATATTTACATTTTCTAACCTAGCTGATAAGAGCAGCAGAGGCAGCCTGGACTAGAGGGAAAAAGTACAACCAGTGACCCTCTCTATGCCAGAATGGTAAGAATTTGCAGACATTTCCCACACCATCGTCACCATAACTTTACAATGACTATCCTTTGTCCAAAACAAAACTACTGGTTTTTCCTGAATCATCGGGAATAACAGTTGATGTTCTTTCCCTGGAACCTGTCTTCCCAGAAAATCCCTTGCACATGTAATCATTTTTAAAGAAAATGGATTTCAGCCCTTGTTCTAGTTAACCAACAGGAACTTAAGAAGAGCAATCACTGGACCCACCTAGAATGGCCCCATGTACAAGTGGCTTCCAATCTCTTTAGACAGCTGTTTCCCACCCAAGCACACTCTGAAGGTGCTGTGATTGTTCCCAAGGAACTTCACACATCAGATTGTCCTACAGCAGAGGTTTTGGTCCCAGGGTGCACTACAAAGTGAAATAAGACACGTTCTACCTTGCTGACACTTGGACCTCAGCTGCTGGTGTGGTGAGCTGTTTCTCCCCTGAAGCTGGGCTTGGGAATGTCTGAGTTTCAGGCACAGATGATTTCATTATTTTCTTGTCAGCGTTCACCTCAGCACTGACTCAAAGAGAGGAACATTTAAATCAGGAATTCTGAAGTTTTTAGGGAATAACATTACAAGTTTCAACAGGTGAAATTGTTCAAATATAAACATAAAATGGTTTCCTTTATCATTATTCTCACTCAAGTCATAGAGGATCATGAGAAAGTGCTTGCCAGTGGCTGCAAAAATTTTCCCTGGCATAGGCATGGCAGATGGCCACATGAACATTATTTCCAGATAAGCAAAATGATGCAAAGGGAGCAAAGCTTTTGTGAATGCCAAATGAAGACTCTCTTAGCAAATGAACTGTCTAGCTTTAAAGTCTGAGAATATTCCACACATACAGGGCATCCATTATTTGAACCTTAGGCAAAGATAGTAACATCTGGGAGTGAATATACAATTGGTTATGATCAAAATATGCTGGTATTAGTAAACTGAGTCAGTTATAAATTATTTCCATGTTCTCTCAACCTTGTGTGGCATTTAAAAATTTGGGATCTATATTAGTATTGTTTGTGTTTGAGTTCCACCTCTGCTACCTTCTAATCTGT
This sequence comes from Tolypeutes matacus, assembly GCA_026826555.1. Classification (NCBI taxonomy): domain Eukaryota; kingdom Metazoa; phylum Chordata; class Mammalia; order Cingulata; family Chlamyphoridae; genus Tolypeutes; species Tolypeutes matacus. Next base: position 198,890 of record JAKSZT010053895.1, read on the forward strand.
GACTGAGATCAAGTTTAGTAAGATTTTTTTAAGCCTTGGCTCCCAGAAGTGTAAAATGAGAATAATAAAGGCAACCGGATGTAGTTATGTTCCAGAATAAATAAGATACTATGTATTCTAAAAATATTAGCTATGCTGATAATTTCCTTATACTTAACTGAAAGGCTTTTCACATGTTTGAAATAATGGAACAAAACTCAAAGTAAAATTGAACAATCTAGGAAACAGGATTTCAGCAGAGTAAAGTAACAAAACCATTTATTTCACAGTTATATCTGAATGTGCTGTGTCTGTTAAATACACCAATTGCAATGAAAAGATTATGTATATGGACACAAATAAATAAAGAATGGAGTAAGTTCATGTACCCAAAATTCATAAAGATTTTTCTTGTGTGAAATTATTGTTTTGTTATTTTTCATATTTACTTAGTATATATTAGTACTTATTGATAATTTTAAATTCTATTTAAATTTTATCTAAATGAATGCCTAGTAACAGGTATTACAATTACTATTATGTATGAGTAAGTATACTGAAAAATAAGGTGAGCTAGATTAATAAATGTTTTGGTTTATACATTGTGTTCTTCTATCTACAGAAAATATGGTATATATTACTATCAGGTCATGCACATTGATGTAATGGCAATTTGATTAATATAAATACATGTTAATATATAAGCAAATCTCAGAAAAACATGAAAAAGACAATGCTATATTACAATTGATATTTAAGAAAATTTTCTCTTGCTGAATTCTTTGGTGATAGGAAAAGCTACTGAAAATCCATGGAGGTAGTAAAAAGCGAATTCTCAGAGGGCAGTTTAACAGTAATGGGTGCCTGGTTGGAAAAAAGGGACATCAAGAAGTGGGAAGTGCAAAGAAAATAGAGAAGGATTCAGGTATAATCTCTTATACTCTACATTGGGAATCACCTTGTGTCCTCATATTTGAGAAAACAGCAAAAATTCCTTCCATCTTCAAGTCCCAATCTTGTACTTTATTATAGAATTCTGGTGAGAACGTCAATCCTTCATTGAAGACCCAAGCAATCATTGGCTTAGAAACTGATTGAGGCACAGAGTGTAAAGGCAAGCATATGTTATGCATTGTTCGGTGGGTATGGACTTCTAATTCCTGTCCCTCCACCATCTGATCTTGTCTTCATAAAACTTGCCCTTTTACTCCTCAAATATATCATCTCCAATTATATCCCAATATAATGCTCAAAGAGAAAAATATCTTTCTGTTAAATTGTCTATTTTATGAAATCATAGTCTTGATGGTTCCTTACTCTCTAGGATTTTAGAAACTAGCTATCTGTGGGTCCCCTGATGGAGCCTTCTCTTTCTCCACTGGGCTACATCCTCTGGATGCGCCCAATCTATGCAAGGCAAGGATCTCTCAAAATCCAAATCTCTAATTTACTACTGTGAAACCTCCCTCCATTCCAAATTTCTCACCTTCCTCATACCAAGATCAACAGCCTTGTCTAGGTTCCCTTTTCAAATGATTTGGGCACTTGGTGATTTCATTCCATGAGGCTCACTATTCTGCATAGCAAACATAAACAGTGATGGTAAGAAGATCCATTAATACAGCCAAAAGAGTATACCATGGGCAAATGGTTTAATTAACATGGTTATCTGATGTTTTACTCTGTCTATAAGACAAAATTAAACTGAACTATCTTAACCAGTGTCACCCAAATAGATCTCTGAATTGTGCAATTCAATTTCTGCATCCAGTATGAGGAACACTCAGGAAATTCCCTTCTTGTCAACTCATTAGATATCTTGCTGTAATAAACTAGTTACCCATCACACTATGTGTTTGGGTGGCTAATATTGGAGATATTTTCTCAAGGTCCTTTTCACAGCTGCTTTCACCTCTTTGTTTTTCAGACTATAGATAAAGGGATTCACTAAAGGAGTGACCACACTGTACTGTACAGAGAAGATCAACTCCAATGGTGAGCCTGAGACTGGCATGAAATAGCGAAGGAAAGCTGAGCCATAAAACAGAAGGACTGTAGTGAGATGGGAGGTGCATGTGGTGAAGGCCTTGCTTCTCCCTGAGGAGAAGGTGATTCTCAAGATGGTAGAGACAATGTGTGCATAAGAGTAGAAGATCAGGAAACAGGTTCCAAGTCCATCGAGAAGGCTGGAGCAGAGCAAGACAGTAAAACTGAGGTAGACATCAGAGCAGGATAGAGGCAAGAGAGAGGGCATATCACAGCTGTAGTGGGGGATGATATAATCTTCACAGAAGTCCAAGTTCAAAGCTGGAAGGATGCTGAGAAGTGCGGTCACAAAGCCCAGGCCCCAGGAACCCCAAGCCAACCCCTTACAGAGCAGGCTGTTCATCACCTGACCATAAAGCAGAGGATGACAGATGGCAGCAAAGCGGTCATAGGCCATCACTGCCAGCAGGCAGACTTCTGTGGCTCCACTACCAATCAAAAAGAAGACTTGAGCTAGGCAGCCCTTCACAGAGATGGTTTTTTTCTGAGACAACAGATTCTCCAGCAGCTTTGGCACTGTGACAGAAGAAAAGCAAAGATCCAGGAAAGAGAGGTGACTCAGGAAGAAGTACATGGGGGTGTGGAGATGAGAATCTGCCCTGGTCACCAGCAGCATCATCAGGTTCCCTGCCATGGTCAGGAGGTAAATTTGCAAAAACAGCACGAAGAGCAGAGCCTGAATGTGCAGGTCAGCAGACAGACCCAGGAGGATGAACTCGTTGATGGTGCTATGGTTCTCCAAGGCCATTTAGAGAGGATTTAGTCTAGAAATAAACATAGTAGCAAACCTGATATCTCTAGATCACACTCATCTAGCAGAAGATAGAAATCTTCATCTCAATTAGTTTATATTTCATATCTGCCTCATTGGTTCCTTCACATCTTTCTTCCTGGATTGATGAGCTGCTTTATTCCTTAGCCTTGTGTCACCCCTGCAAATATATAAACTAATGGCAGAACTCTGTAAGAGGTTGCTTAAGAAACTCACAAACTTTCCAGGATCTGGTTCATTACTAATTTAGTGTTTCTTTAAAAGAACCAGTGCTTAGCAATATTCTCTGACTTTGTAAATACTATTGGAATCCTAGAATGGCCCTTTAATCCCATTCAATTCCTATCTATGGTATAACCTGCTAATTATATTTTTGTCTTCATTTATGGTATAACATGACACTTTCACAGACATTTCCAATTTACACTCTGGGACACAATTGAAAGATGTAGCCAAAGGCATGTTCCCACACATATGCCTGTATTTCCTGTTTTTATGTTAGATGTTGGGATAAATTTAATGATAGAGGAGAAGGATGAATCCATTTTCAGAAGAAATAATTGAGTATCCAAGTTTTACAACTGTCTAAATTCCCAATTTCAAATGTCTGAATATGACTTCACTATGTAGGTCTCTAAAACAAGAGAACTTCCTACCAAACAGTGACTTTCATTCAAGGCTTAGCAGTGAATGTGGTCTATCAACTGACACCTGTGGGTCTGTAAGATAGTCACACATTATGAACTAGAGAGTCTCAATGCTGAGGCCAGGCTATTATACTTGCCCCTGAGGAAAAATGGTTATTTCTTTTTCCCTACCTTTATTAAAGTTTCTGCTCTGTCTAGAATGCCATCTTTCTATCCAAATCTTTTTAATATTTTGACATTCAATTAAATTTTCACATTTTTTCTTATATCTTCTGAGAAAATTGCCTTGTATAAACTCACCAGATATGCTATAGTAGAACAAAATTATTTATTGAGTGCCTGATAAGTGCCAGGCATTCCTAAACATTTCTGTTTTTTAATCTTCAAAATAATTGTTGGAAATCACTCTATCAAGAATGTTCAAATAAGGAAACAAATGTATTTGGATATTTTCCCAAATGTTTAAACCCTATGATTCCAACTCTAATCTCTCTGTTTACAATTTTGTATTCTTTCTATCCTGACCTTCTATGTCCTCTCTTAACAATTTCTTAATAATTACTGTTTTGCTCTACAAAATGATCTGACCCATCTACTCACAATAAGCAAGTCTCTCCCTTGTGTGCCATCACAGTAAATCACTCTTTTGTTTCGTAGTTAGTGGTAAGATATGTGTAGTAAGTACCTTTTCTCCCTCTCCAATGACATTTTAATTACTTGATGGCAGTCATTGTGCTCTGTAATATTTTAAATCCAGAACAGTTAGAACAGTGGAGGGAAGAGCCCAAAGGTGATCCTCAATAGGATTTGTTGAATGAAGAAAAAAATAATGAATTGAATAGTACATTCTGTGTAGCTAAATTTTGCAGGGAAAGACTAAAGATACACAAGTTTAATAAAGACCCAATAGTAAGGAGAAGAGAAAGAAATGCTTACTGTATGTGTGTCTGTGACTCTGTATGTGTGTATGTGTGGGACAACAGTGGAATATCTAGCAGTGGAGTGCACTTGTGATCTTCTAGGACGTACCACATCCCTGTAGCTGAGACATCATCTCACACCCACTAGTCAATTTTGACTATACTGGAAAATTAATTCTATCATGTTCCATCTACAACCACCCATCCATTCATTTGTTTTCCATTCACTTATTTAATAATTTGCTGTGGTCCATTTTTCTATTTATGAATTCAATTTGTAAGCCCATTCTTTTCAGAATCCTTTTTTTCTTTTGTTTATTCTTCAACTACCTATCCATCCCTAAGCTCATTTATTCAAAAAACAAATGGTGACAAATTACCTGTAAATGCCAGATTAGCTAGATATTGAGAGGAGGACAACCTTGTATTTCATGCCATTCATCTGTTAAATCAATACTAGATTGTCTGTTCTTTTAATTTTTAGATTTTATTTCATTGCTGTCCATCATTTAGTACTTAATTCTCCTCTTTACTTTTTCTTCATATCTAGCTTGAGCCCTGAACTCTGGTTAAACACTTGGATTGTATCTTTTCATGAAATCCCATTCCTGGTATTGTAAATCCCTACAATTTTCTGACAAGATAATTTAAACTCATAATTGGCTGTGTAATTTCTATCTCTTTCCTTTTATCATAGGATCTGATATAAGTGTTGCTCAAAGGATTCACAATGAAATGATAGCAAGTTAATAACAATTCTACAGTGCCATCTGCATACCCAGTCCTTGTCCTTTCCAAGTGTTCTTCAGCATTAATATTGAAATTTACACAAAGTCCCAGACTATGTGATCTTGTTCAATTCCATTTACATCTTCTTACATTCAGTTCAAATCTTAGTTCTGCCTAGTAGACTACTATGCAATAAGGACAGCACAAATCTAATTCAGATGTGGAAGGAATAATTTGAATACAAAAAATCAAACCCAAGCAGTCTCTCTTATCTTTGCATTTGTTAATTCATGTTGGAAGCAAACCACTTCTCTTCTATCTACATAAGCTAAATTATATAATTAAATGATTACTTAACGCTACTCTTTTCAAAAATATGAACAATCCTGTATTTGGAAATTTCTCTGTGAATTAGGCAGATAAGTGCTTTAATTCTTCCATATTTACTCTTTCAAGTCCCCCTTGTGTTCACTTACACATTTAGAGGTTTCACAGGATCTTATATTCACATTGAAGTTTGAGGGAGGAGCGAGCTTTCAAAGCGGTTTGAAATGCCCTGGTTCCTTACAGAAATATGAGAGATTAATGCAGAAGTTAGCTTAGGGTGATTCTATAATTGGAAGCTGGGCTTACCAATTTTCAAGGGAGGGAAATACAAGAGACTTCTCAAACATCCTTCTTACATACAGCAATAGACACCAGTGCACACCTCAGTAGGATTCTGCATTTTTAAATTATATTCAGTTCATCCAATTAAAAAATTTAGGATTTATTCAGTGGAATTAACATATGTTTAAATATAGGGTAAGACTTTAAAGCCATATTAAGAATACCTTTAGATGAATGAATGATGATGAAGTTGATGACGGTGACTGTGACGCTGATGGTGCAAATAATGAAGATAATGCTAGACACCATCCAATCACTTAATATATATTAATAAATGTATTTCTCACAAATATCCAATGGGAAGGTGGCTATAATAATCTTTTTTTTTTTTTTTTGTATTTCTTGTTTATAATACAGATGAAGAATGAGACTGAGATTGCTTAGGAAACCTACCCAAGGTCAAACATGAGCCCAGAGTTTAACATGTACTTTATCACAATCTTTCCAAGGGGATCAGTCACTTGGAAACATTCTTTGAGAAACAGATGTATCACATAGAGTTCTATACATTTTTTTCAGTCTCAAATGTATTTAATTTTTAAATGTTAATTTCACAAATGCTGTGACTGATGGGTCAATGAAAATAGGAAGAGAAACAGATTCACTGTTGTCCTCTATTCAATGAGTGTGGGAGAGTGCTCTAAATGAAACAAAAATAGGGTATTTGATTATGAGGCAGTATGAATCCCATGAGTATCTAGGACTCCCCTATCATAGAGAGAAGGGTGAAAATAGTTGGTGTGGAATAATATCAATGTATTTAGTTTTTTTTCTAAAATATATCTTAACTCTAACCCTTCCTCATTCAATTTAGCAGTTACTTTAGTTTGGTCAGTTTTGAAGTTAGAGGGGATTTAGTACAGCAGAAAATTAAATTTTGGTAGGGAAGAACCAAAATCTACATCACTTTGATGTTCTCTCTCCACTTCTTTCCTGAATATTTTGGTCCCAGTTGCTCTGCCCTTCTCACATTGTACTCCTAGAGTCTGGAATAAAACAGTTTGGACCATGAATGCATGGAATTGCTATTTCCAATGCCCAGTATCAGACTTGTTGTCAGAGTTTTATCATAGATGCTGCTCAGAGTAGCTGAGCACATGGACTCCATTGCATGGAACATATGAAGCATAAGTTTGGGCATTGAGTCTTGGCATATAGAAAAATCTATGAGAAGTACGAGGGTGAAAGAAATACCTCAGAGAGCCAGAAAGACAAGGACTGTGAAGTAGAGAGACAGAAGTATTCAAGAGTGAGATACAGAAACTTTAGAGCAAATGTAGAGACAACTACCTCTCTCCTGGCTTTTTTTGGCTTAGAAGACATCCTTCATCTCTGGTCTATTCCTGGGGCCAAGAGACTTCTCTGTTGATGATGAACAGATTTTCATAGTCCAATGACAGGAAGCACAGATGATTTTTCTATTGGGGAGTCACATGAAAGAAATGAAAATTGATTACCGTAGAGAGCTATAAACTCAGAAAGGCAGAAGTTGAAGAATATACATTCTCTGAGCTCTAGCATGGTCCTGATTTTCTTCTCCCCTCAGCTACATGGAAAGAATAACATCCTCAAAAACAGGTGTAAGGAGCTTCTTTTGATGGACTCTGTTCAATCAAAGTAGCATCTGTTAATTTAATTTCCTCCCCTATTCTGAATACTGTGCTAGAATAATCAATGAAGAGAATGATTCTCATATATAACCCTTCAGAAGGGCAGGTATAGGTAGTTTATCCATAATTGGCCAGCTGAGCCTTGTAGCCCAGGAAACAGAGGAGCCAATGTATTTTATTACATGGAATCACAGACACAAGCCCAGTTTGAAACTCATTAACAAACAACACAAATTATAAGAACCTCAGGGAATTCTATTTAATATGGGGTTTTGGAACTTCTTTCTGTGTTGAAATGATGACTGTGGAAGAAAATTTGTGGTGTCTAGTGGGCATTGCATGATGGTAAATTGGTGGCAACATCCTCCTGCTTGCTTAGTTGCGAGATATCTCATTTGGGAAATCACAGGAAATTGCATTGACCTTTAGCTGTTCTTTAGGGATTTTTCCTTTGCCCACAGATTTTGAATTCATAAACTTCACTTACATAATTATTTTAGGGTTCTGTTGTTTCAACAATCAGAGAGGATTTCAGGGAAACGATTGAATGCAGGTCGTGAAGGTCAAGGTAAAAATGAAGTTAAGCACTGAGTGATCAACAGTAACAAAGCCACAACTAGATCCTAAAAGTTTAAAACTAAAAATATCCAGTGGACTTTGAAATTGTGTCTTCTGGTGTCAATAAGTTGTGAAAAGAGTAAAACAAAATTGAGTGAACTATGGCTAAGAGATTTAAAAAGGAGCCAGGAAGCCATTCAGGAGATTACTCTTAAGCACCTCTCATCCATATATCACAAACTGCCAAAGTGTGCATAGCCACAGGCAACAGATGTTTCTCAAAACCCTGAGAACATCTGAACACGATAAACAAAACCTAAGTAAAAAAATCTGTAAACTACCTAACCTGAACAACATGTGGATTGTCCTGAATAGCCACCAAATTTAAACAACTCATGTGACCCTCTTTTTCTTAAAAACCCTTCCTTGGAAACTCCAAGATGGGACACAATTTGTGTTGCTACCTGAATCTGTTTTCCTCAACCTGCAATTCCAAGAGGCCTAATAAAAAGTGGTTGAGTGCCTGCTTCCCATGTACAAGGTCCTGGGTTGAATCCCCAGTACCTCCAAAGCTTTTGTTGCCTTAAGGCTCAGTTTGTTATTTCTGATTGACAAAGGAATGGTAGGTGCATTAAGCAAACTGAAAAAGATGCATATTAATGTTAAGGAACTGGTGTGTTTTCAAAATTTGGAAGAGATTGGACTAGTGAAGTAGTAATCAACCTCTACTCATTGCTTACCACATGACAGGTGTTTTTTCTTCATGCTTTAGACATTTTAACTAATATTCCACAACTCTATGAGTTAAAACCTCTTATTATTTCCCTTTTAAAAATGAGGACTGTGAAGCTGAAAAACGTGAAACATCTCCTTCAAGTACACACAATTATTAAATGGTAGAGTCAGGATTCAAATTCAAATCAAGAGACTCCAAAATCTGGCTTTGCCTTTTGTCAGTATGGTAAATGTACTGAAATGTATAAGTTATGTTAAGAATTAGATGTAGCAATGTTTGTAGGTAAAACAGGCATAAATGATATAATCAAGTCTGGACCTCTGATGGAATGTTGCCCTGCTCTGGGAGACCACACTGGGCATCCTAGGAGGGACACTCACTTCAAAATACTGTTCCTGAATTTAAACCATAATAAATGGCTAAACTGCTGTTGGTTTTGGTTTGTTTTTGTTGTATGTCTCTTAGATGTGGACATAAATGGGGTTATTTTGGTAAGAACTAAGAACATTGAAAGATTTTCAAAGTTATCTGCAATGTTTTGAAGCTGTATGGACTCCAGAAAAGTATGATCTTAAAGTTCAGCCATTGCTGTGGATGTAGACTCTTTGCAAGGTGGCTATTTTGGCAAGTAGGATTTTAAGATAGGACCCCATCCATCTGCCCCATGGGGTCTAAGCCCCCTCTCAATTAAATGCAAAGTGGACATCACCCCAGAGTCTTTATGATTGGGGACTGAAAAATAGACTAGAATAGATTTAATAGTATTTTAAAATAGACTTATTGTGATTCTAGCAATGGAATAACTTTTATCATTTATGTGGAGGCAGTAGACACTGGAGGTTCTGAGGGGAGGGAGAAGGGAAAACAGGTGTAATATGGAGGCATTTTCCGGACTTGGGAATTGTCCTGAATGACATTGCAATGACAAATACAAGCCTTTATATATCTTGCCATAACTTACAAAATTGTGTGGAAGAGAGGGTACACTACAATGTAAGCTATAATCCACAATTCCTGGCAATGCTTCAAAATGTGTTCATCAGTTGTAACAAATGTACCACATCAATGAAGGATACTGTTAATGTGGGTAAATGCAGCAGGGGTTGGAAGTGGGGCATATGGGAATTCTGTATATTTTTATGTAACAATTATGTAAGGTACTCAACCACTTCAGTTACATCTGCTTCCTGGAGGGCAAGTTTTGTAACCCTCTTCAGGACACGGTTTCCTCATATGTAAAATAGGAATACTAATAGAACCTGATATATTCAATATCATGAATAGATGTGACACTATGCATTTTAAAAATGTTAGCTATGATGATGATTTACTTATACTTACCTGAAAAGCTTTTCTAAAGTTTCCAAATAATTGAATATATTTCAAATTAATTATTTCTTTGTTTTACATTCAAAATTGTATGACCCCATCCGTGCCTCAAAAAAAAATTTTTTTTGTATGATTCCATTTATTTAATATGCAAATATAAATCAATTTATAAAGATGAAATTAGATTAGTAATGTAAGGTTGTAACAGGATAGATGGATTGTGAGGTGACTGCTAAGAGGTGTGGAGTTTTCCTTTTTTCTTTTTTTTAAATTTTATTTTCAGATTCCTCCAACAGAATTTTTAAAAAGATTTATTTAATTAATTTATTTTGCCCTCCCTCATTGTTTTGTGCTTGTTGTCTGCTCTCTGTGCACTCTCTATGTCTGCTTGTCTTCTCTATAGGTGGCACCAGGAACTGATCCTGGGACCTTCCAAAGTTGGAGAGAGGTGTTCGATCTCTTGTGCCACCTCAGCTCCCTGGTCTACTGTGTCTCTTATTGTCTTTCCTCTGTGTCTCTTTTTGTTGCATCATCTTGCTGTGCCAGCTCTCCATGTAGGCCAGCACTCCATGTTGGCCAACACTCCTGCATGAAACAGCATGCTGCATGGGCCAGCTCACCACACAAGGCCAGCTTGTCTTTCACCAGGAGGCCCCAGGAATTGAACCCTGGATGTCCTATATGGTAGACAGGAGACCAATCACTTGAGCCACATCTGTTTCCATGAGCTTTTCATTATGGAGTAATGAAATTTTTCTAAACCTATTTTGGTGATGAAGGCACAACATTTTGATTATACTAAGACCCATTGATTATACACTTAGGATAGATTGTAAGGTATGTGTCTATATCTCAATTAAACTTCTTTAAAATAAATTAATATGCAAGAATAACCAAAAAGAGCAGCTATGTACATCAGAGGAATCAAAGAGAGATTGAGAGGTGATGAGGTTTTTTTTTGTTTATTATTTTTATTAAAAAAATGAAAATGCTCCAATAACGATTGAAGTGATGAATACACAACAATGTGATTGTGCCAAATACCATTGAAAATACACTTTGGATGGATTGTATTCTTTACTAATATGTATCAATAAAATTGATTTTTTAATAAAACTTAGGAGTAAAATTTCCATATTTGTATGCTCTGGAACTTAATGTTTTAATAATTAATGTCAAGGACAGGATTTCCAAATGTCAACCATCATAATGGCATTGCCTATGGGTATGGAAAGTTTTGGAATCTATTAGACATTTTATTATCAAGATGATTATTGCAGTGCATTTTTCCTGGATACTTCCTACTGGGAAATTAGCAATGGGAAGTGGGAATGATCCGGACCTCTGCCTGGGACATGTGTGCATGATTCTCACACCCACTGATAAAAATTCTAGTCACAGAGATGAAGTATTGTTTTATCTAATATTAGGAACAAAGTGACCATATCTGTCCTCCCCTTCAGATATTTAATTACTGACCCAGGAAAGGCAACCAGAGAACTACTTTCCTTTCTGTGGGAAAGACTCCAAAATCACATTTTCCTATCCCCAAACCTATAAAATTTCCAGTTGATGTTCACAAAATCATCTATCAGATACCCAATAATTTGTCCAAACCCCTCAAACAATATCCATCAAAGAAACAAAATTAGTGATGCACACAACCTCCCAAGCTCTGAATAAATGATTTACCATGATTTTTCATTGTATTCTCCACAATGAATTTTCTGGAAATCCCTCAAATAGTTTCATCCTTCTAATGAAGTTTTCTTTCTCTTATTTCATATTTTGTGGTTATTCTTAAACTGAGTTTCCTTTAGCACATGAAGGCTTAGCTGTGACTAAGTGAGAGTTCACAGTGATTACAGACCTAGTGTTTCACTCTTTTGGAGTTCACTCATTTAATTTAAAGTATAAATTATGATTTAAGACAATCCCACATTGAGTACAGCTGTAGAATTCCTCACATGTGATTTTTCTGATTAGCTTATTAGAGTAGTAGAAGAGGCCTCTCCAATTCCATTATATTTACATTATGTGTTTTCTCACATAGTATATTATTTATCTATTAAGGGCTTTGCTTCATAACATGCATATGGATTCTCACCAATATGAATGTTATTATATTATCTGAAGTAGTATGAATGATGATAGGAATTTCTGAACACATTAAAAACAGTGTTTCTTCAGAATGAGAGTTCTCTGATATATTTAAAGGTAAAACCTATAGCTGAAGTCTCTTGAATATGTAAGTTGTTACACTTAAAATAAGAATATTGACTGAGACTATCTCAAATTGTTGATATTCATAGGAATTTTCTCCATTTGAGTAATCTATTGTCTAAGGCCAGAAAAAATAAGGTTTTCCCATACATATGATATTATTGTTTCTGTCCAGCATGAATTCTGTAATCTTGCTTGAGGGCAGAAATACAGGTGAAAGTTTTCCTACATAGGCAGCATTCATGCAGTTTTTTTACAGTGTGAATTCTCTCATGGTTTTTAAGATTATAAAATAGACTGAAGTTTTTCACACATAAAAGACACTTATAGGGTTTCTCTCCAATGTGAGTTCTCTCATGACGTTGGAGATAGGAATGTTGACTGAAAGCTTACCTGCATTGATGAAACTCATAGGGCTTCTGTCCACTGTGAGTTGTCTCATGCCATCTAAGATTAGAATAATTAATGAATGCTTTTCCACATTGATGATATTCAGTGTTTATCTCCATTGTGAGTTCTTTCATTTTTTTTTTTTAATGGAAGAAGGATGAAAGAAGCCTTTCCCAAAAGTACTGCATTCATAGTTTTTATCCAGTGTGAGTTCTCTCATGTCATTGAAGATGGGAATGTTGACTGAAAGCTTCCATGTACAGTTGTCGGTCATGGGTTTCTCTTCAGTGTGAATTCTCATGTTGTTTTAGGGAAGATGACTGAATGAAGGCTTTCCCATAAAGATGACATAAATGCGGTTTCCATCCAGAGTGAGTTTTCTCATGTCATTGAAGATGGGAATGTTGACTGAAAGATTCCCTGCATAGAAGATATTCATAGGGTTTCTTTTCAGTGTGAGTTCTTTCATGTACTTTAAGATGAGCATATTGACCAAAGGCTTTCCCACATAGATGACATTCATGGGGATTCTCTCAAGTGTGAGTTCTCTCATGTTGTTTTAGGGAAAAGGATTGTCTGAAGGTTTTCCCACAAAGATGACATTCATATGGTTTCTCTCCAGTGTGAGTTGTTTCATGTCGTTGAATATTGGAATATCAATTGAAAGCTGTCCCACAGAAATGACATTCATAGGGTTTCTCTCCAGTGTGAGTTCTTTCATGTTGTTTTATGGAAGAGGAGTCACTGAAGCCTTTCCTACAAAGATGACATTCATGAGGTTTCTCTCCACTGTGAGATCTCTAGTGTCCTTTAAGAAAAGCATAATCTCTGAAGGCTTTCCCACATAAATGACATTCATGTGGTTTCTCTCCAGTGTGAGTTCTCTGATATTCTTTTAGGAAAGATGAGTGACTGAAGCCTTTTTCACAAAGATGACAATAATAGGGTTTCTCTTCAGTGTGAGTTCTCTCATGTATTTAAGATGAGCATATTGACTGAAGGCTTTCCCACATTGATGACATTCATGGGGTTTCTCTCCAGTGTGACTTCTCTCATTTTGTTGAAGATGGGAATTTTGACTGAAAATTTTCTGACATAGATGACTTTCATGGGGCTTCTCTCCAATGGGAATTCCATTATATTATCTGAGGTCAAAGCATTGCATACAATTTTTAGAATTTTGGGAACATTCATATGATTTACTTCTAGGTTGAATCTTATGTTGATTAAAAGATGAACAATCACTGAGGACTGCTAGAGGTGGTTTCCTGAAATAGGATTTCTTTGCCATATGAATGAATGCATGTTGGTTCACTGTGGATGTGTGAGAGGAATCTTCTTGCAAATAATTACACTTAAAGGAATTCTTTTTGGTGTAAGATCTCAATGCTATGATTTTAGAAGTGTCTTTCCTATAGGTAGGTTGGTTGTCTATCATTTCTATCATTTCACATGTTTTAAAGGTACTTTTCCTCCCTGAAATCTGGTATTGAGGAAATCCTATTCCTTCTCTCCACACTTCTCCTTGTTCCAGCTGGGAAAGCACATCTGTTTTGCAGGCTTGATATCTTGTCTACTGAGACCAGGTTATTGACATTCTCCAGCATCACTTCTCTGAACAATTTTTGCTGGGATATGTCTAACAGGTCCCACTCTTCTTGGGTGAAGTGTACAGTTATGTCCTTGAAAGTCACATATTCTTGTGATTACATTGTCAATACCTTAGCTGGCATCTATCTTCCTCTGGATTTTCACTCACAATCAGACAAGCAGATGGCGGGCAAAGTATGATAGTCCAAATACATCCACAAACTACAAGTTATCTTAACAATGCATGTCCACTTTCAGGTTCAAGGTACTGGATCTGATATTTTTCTCTTTCTTCAATCCAGCATTTGTGGAGTCCTCTCACATTATCCTGTGTATCAGGGGTGGATTTTTCAGGATATCGAATTATTTCAAATCAGTGAGATAATACAATATTTGTTTTTTGTATATGGCTTGAAATAATTAGAATCAGCAAATTTATAGTCAGAAACTAGAATACCCTTTAACAGAGCTCTAGGTGGAGATGGGAAGGGGAAGTTAATTCTTAAATAGCAATTCAAATAGTAAAGAATTTCTTTTTGGGGTGATGGAAACCTTTTATAATGGTTGGTAGTTATGGTAGCACAACATTGTGAAAGTAATGGACAGCACAGAATTATATATTTGAATGTTGTTAAAAGAAGAAAATTTAGGTTGTATACATGTTACTAAAATAAAATATTTTCAAAAAACATGGGACTGTAAAAATTTTAAGTAAAAGTGAACAAATTGGACAAAGGGTGATATTGATCATTTCAATTTCCATTTTAAACTTCTTGCAAAAAATGATGAATGATAAATATTACAATTTCAAGAATGTATGTTTAAATATATTGGAAAAAAAGGTGAACTAGATTATTTAATGCTTTGATGTTCTTTTTATTCACACACAATATGAAAAACCTCACTATAAAGCAATGAATATTGACTTAGTGGCAATTTGATTAATAAAATTAAATATTAAAATATAAGCAAATCTACAAATTAAATTACCAAGTCAAAGTTATGAGAATCTAATTTTATTAGAAAATATATTAAGCACAACATGTGATAATTGTTGAACAGCGACATTAATTGGTTAAAAATCATAATAAATTTCCAAATAAGAAAAATATACTCTAAAGCAGACCATACACTGGTTTGTCATAGATTATTTCTATTAATAAGAAATATAGAAATTAATTAACAGAAGACTTTAGGTGAATACATCACTAAAGGAAATAATCATTAAGAAAAATATGAATTTTAAGAAAATTTTCTATGGTTGAATTGTTCTTCAGTGATATAATCAGCTACTGAAAATACATAGAGTTGGTAAAAATTGAGTTGGGCAGAGGGCAGGTTGAAGGCACTGAGAGCCTGGGCAGGCAAGGGGCATGAAGGAGTGGGAAGTGCAAAGAAAGAGGGAAAGCCTCCAAACTAGTCTGTTATACACCTAGTTGAGAAATATCTTCTGCCCCCATATTTAAGAAAACCACACAAATTCCTTCTATCTTCAAGTGCAAATCTTGTACTTTATAGATTTCTGGGAAGAACTTCCATCTTCCAATGCAGAACCAAGCCAGAATTAGTTTAGTGAATGATTTATGTACAAGTTTGTTAAGGCAGACAGATGTTCTACATCTGATTACTAATTCTTATACTTCTCTGCTCTGACACTGTCGTTCTTCATTGAAATCTGCCCTTTTCCTCATCAAAATATGTATTTTCCTTGTGTCCTAATATGATGTTTTAAGAGAAAAACGTCTTTCTATTATATCGTCTATATTATGAAAGCATAGGCTTGATATATTCTTTTTTTTTTTTTTTTTTTGCATTTTTGAAAGAAGTATCTTCATTTAATTTCAGAATCTTAAAACAGCATTAGACCTTGATCTTGTTTAAAAAAAGTTTAGTTAAACACTAAGCTAGCTAAATAACCTGAAAGGTTTAAACATGATATAGAAAATGCTTTCTCTCTAATCTCAATCTTATATACCTGGAGGAGGTGAAGAGAAAAGGCAGACAATTTCTTTAGCAGCATATATGGCTAAATCCATCAACCACCTTATACTACAATGTCCATTATTGACCCCATTAAAAAGAAATGGGCAAATATCAAAAGTTACCCACTTCATAAATCAAAAGACAACAATTTTAGAGTTACAGTAAGCAAAACATTTTTGAAACACTTCTGCCGCTTTGTTTCCGGGCCTGAGGGTGATCAGCCCTGCTGCAGCCCGGGGAGCGACACGAGCTAGTTGTGGGCCGTCCGGCGTGCACTCCGGAACGGCGGGGGGGTGAAGAAGTTGTCAGGAGAGCGCAGGCCCAGCTCCCTGGTCTTCACGGAGGTTAAGGAGAAGTTGTCACAGGGTCGCCGTTTGGTGCCCTGTGGTCTCCCTGACAGTACTAAATGAAGAGACACCACTCACTTGCTTGCTGGAAGGTAAGACCTTTATTCAGGGAGAGCTGCGCAGTTTTATAGGCAGAGTTGGGCGGGGGTGAGCGTGTTGTCTTCTGATAGGGCTAAGCTGTTGCTGGGCGTGGGAGGAAGATTTGGGAGGGAGGGGGGAGGCTAGAGGAGAAGGCCAACATGTCCAAATAAGGTTATGGCTGTTGAGGGAATGCTGTGATAGGCTGAGAGAAATGGGGAAGTTGGGTCCGGGAAGAAGGTGGGGCGTAGCGCCCCACAGACACCTGTGGCAAGGTTTGACTTGGGTAAACATTACCTCAACTTCGAAAAACTTTTAACCATAAACTAGAGGAATCATCTCTTCATTGTAAGAAAGGCTTAACAGAAAGTAAAAGTCATTTAAACTAAACTGATTTTCAATAATCTTTGAACAAAAGGAAAGTAATGGTTGATTAGCTAAGCTTTGTGCTCTAACCAAACTAACTAATTACAGTGATTTTAAATGGCAACAGCTCATCTGACTGAGCAGCTTGACAGTTCTGAATACTTTTGCAATAATAATTTTTTTTTTAACACAAAGACACTAAAATGATCCAGTCATGCAATGTTCATCTTATGCATTCTGCATCTCTTTGCCAATCTTGTATCTAAGGATCTTGTTCCAATCAATCTTAGTGCGTGTAACTGGCAACTGTCGACGTAAGGCTTTGAAAGTAGTGTCTGACATTGTCTGATAATTCTCACTGATGGCAGTCTAGTGTTCATTTTCTGCAACTTCTACGATCTTAATAAATTCTTTCGCTGTTTGTACCTCATTAGAAACCGTTAGGGAATCTTGTATATCTTTATGACTCACTAGCTGAACATTACCATCTTCATAATAATGAACCTGAATTTTCAAGATGCCAACCACCTGAGTGGTTGAAGGACTGATTGTAAACTTCCACTCTGAACTCCAACGACCATTCCAGAAGTTTTTTGCTTGGAACTGATGGCTTTCTATGCATGCAATAATGGTTTGCTGTCCATCTATTTTTTTTACCATATACAGTGCAGACTCCATTCAGGTAATGTTCTTTTACATAAGCTCGCAGAGCAGTTTCTATAGAAGTTCTCCATGATTCAACTGCATTTTCTGCTTCACAGGGTCTTGGATCAGTTGCTTCCTTTCTTAAGTGATCAAACTCTTGATATATTCTTACATTTTCCTTTCTAGGAGATTGTAGAAACTGGGTTACTGTGGATCCCCTGATGGATCCTTACCTCTCTTGGCTGTCCTGACTCCTCTGAACGCTCTCACCTATGATAGGCCTAGATTGCTCAAAATCCAAATCTCTCAGGTGTCTTCTATTGCACCTCCCTCCATTCCAAATGTCTCACCTTGCCCAGATGCTAGATAAATAGGCTTGTCTATGTTCCCTTCTCTGATAGTTTGGGCTCTTGGGGATTTTATTTCATGTTGCTCACTGAAATTCATAGTAAAAATAAACAAGATAGGATGAATATCGACCAATGCAGCCAAAAGACTACCAAAGAAAATGTTTGGGTTTATATGGATATATGATGCATCGCTGTGCCTCTAAGCCAAAAAATAAATCTAAACCATCCTTTTCTACCTTACCTCCAAATACTTCACTCAATTTCTAAAAACTTTCTGCATTCAATATCAGATACAATCAGGGAATTCTCTTAAGGTCAACTCATGAGATATCTTGCTGTAACAAAATATTTACCCAACAACCTCTGTATGTGGTTAGCTAATAGTGGAAGTAATTTTCTCAAGGTCTTTTTCACATTTGCTTTCATCTCATTGTTTTTCAGGTTATAGATGAGGGGATTCACTAAGGGAGTAACCACACTGTATTATACAGAGAAGATCAACTCCAATGGTAAACATGAGACTGACATGAGATAGTGCAGGAAAGCTGAGCCATACAACAGAAGGACTGTGGTGACATGGGAGGAGCAGGTGGAGAAGGCCTTCCTTCTACCTGAAGAGGAGCTAATGCTCAGGATAGTAGAGACAATGTGGGTATAAGAGAAGATGATCAGGAAATAGGTTCCAAGTGCATAGGGAAGGGTGGTGCTGAGCATGACAGTAAAACTGGTGGAGACATCAGAGAAGGAAAGAGGGAAGAGATAGGGCAGCTCACAACTGTAGTGGAGGATGGAATCAAATCCACAGAAGTCCAAGTTCATAGCTGGATGGATGTTGAGGTGTGCGAAAAGAAGACCCAGGCTCCAGGATCCCTACATCAGTGCATTACATAGAAGGTTCTTCATCATCTATCCACAGAGGAGAGGATGAAAGATGGCAGCAAAGTGTTTATAGGCCATTACTGCAAGCAGGCAGATTTCAGTGGCTCTACACACAAACAAACAAACAAAAAAAGACTTGAGCCAGGCAGCCCTTCACAGAGATAGTTTTCTTCTGAGACAACAGATTCTCCAGCAGCTTTAGCACTGTGACAGAAGAAAAACAAATATCCAGAAAAGAGAGGTGACTCAGGAAGAAGTACACGGGAATGTGGAGGTGGGAATCTTCTCTTATCATCATCAGTAGCATCAGGTTCCCTGTCATTGTCAGGAGGTAAATCTCCAGAAACAGCACAAAGTAGAGAGCCTGGATGTGTGGGGCAGCAGACAGACCCAGGAGGATGAACTCATCTATGGTGCTGTGGCTCTCCAAGGCCATTTATAGGGGATTTTGTTTAGAAATAATAAAAACAAACCTGAAGTATCTTTTGAACACATTACTACCAGAGCAGAGGATCTTGATCCCAACTAGTTTGTATCTCATATATGCCTCAAATGATTTTTTAAGTCATCTTTCTTTTAGGCCAACAATCAGTTTCAGTCAGTTACTCTGGTTCAACCCCACAATTATACCATCTCAGGGTTGATATTCTGTCTCAGAGATTGCTGAATAAATTTGCTAACTGTCCCAGATCTTGATCATGAGCCTTCCAAAACTCCATTGCGTATTCTAGCGGAATTCATAGAGTGGATGCTCCTAAACGTGTCTTTTCTCTCCTCATTCCCTTATTCCCATTCAATCCTTTCTAATTTGTATACTGTTAATGGTTTTACTTTGTCTTCATTCAGCTTTTAACATAGTACTTTCACAAATATTGCCAATTTCCTCTTTGGAACATGTTTGAAAATTGAAGTTATTGGAATGTGTGCAAATGTGTGTCTGTGTTTCTTTGTGTTTGTAGGACAGATGATGTGAAAGAAGGAATAATGGAAGAGCATACAGAAGTCATTTTGCAGAAGAGTAAACTGAGTATCAGAGGTTATATAGCTATCTAAATTCACCAGTTTGAAGAGTCAGGATATGACTCCTCTATGTAGCACTATAAGATGAGAATTTCCAACCAATGTTTGGCAATGAATGTGCACTGTCAATCCACACTTATGGGCTTCTATGGATGTCCTTCTAGAGAGCCTCAATGTGGAGGATAGACTAATGTACTGGTCCACGAGCATCCTTGGTTTCTCTTTGTCTCTGCCTTTGCTTGTCAAGAATGTGCTATCTTTCTATCCAAATTCTTTTCATATTGATACTAAATTTAATTTCAACTTTTTCCTTAATTCTCTCTCAACATTACCTTATCTGAATCCACCATAATATGTCATAATAGAACAACTATTCTTCACTGAGTACCTGATAAATGTAGGCACTCCTAAAAACTTTTGTTTTTAATCTTCTGGAAAAAAATTGGGGAAAGTCATTACACTGGATTTTTCAAATATTTGGATATCTTCACAAATCTTATCATACAATGATTCCAATTCTGATCTATCTGATTGCAAAGTTTGTGTTCTTTGTATTCTGACCCTCCACCTCCCTTCTTAACAATTTCTTAATAATTACTTTACTTTGGTTTTCTACAACATGATCTTATCTTTCATCTCACAATAAGTAACTCGCTTCACTATATGCAATCACAGTAACTCACCTTTTATTTCTGGTAGTTAGTGTTCAAATATGTGTAACATGTTCCCTTTTTCCTTTCCAATGACATTTTAGTTCACAGTCCTTGAGGACTGTGATTGTGCTCTATAATATTTCATATCCAGAAAACTTGGAACAATGAAGGGAAATTCACATAGTGGAACTCCAATGAGGATTGGTTGAATGAAGAAATAAAGTAATGAAGAAAATAATGCAGATTATGTAGCTAATTTTGGGGTCTGAAGGGAAGGCTTCAAATACACAAATTTGATAAAGACCCCAAAGTAAAGGGAGTGGAAGAGAACAAGAAATGCTCTGTGTGTGTATGTGAGTGTGTGTGTGTGTGTGTGTGTGTAGGGTGAGTTAGATTGCTGCATTTGTGGAGGTACTTTACTTGTGTACCTCCAGCACCTATCAGATCCCAGTACCTGAGGCATCAACCCACAACCATTAGCCAATTTTGACTATATCAGAAAAATTATTGAACTCCATCATGTCTAATCTATAGTCAGGTATCCATTCATTTTTCAGTCATCTATTCATTTAACAATTAATTATCTGTCTGTCCATTTTTATATTCATCCATTGATTTTGTAATTCATCCATTCTTTTCATAAACTTTCTTTACATTTGTTTATTCAGCTATCATTTATTCATAAGACCGTCTTTTCAGAAAACAAAAATTCACAGATTGCTTGCTCTATGACAGACACTGCTAGGCATTGGGAGAAGACAACCTTATTTTACAGATGTTCCTCTGTTACATGAATACCCTTTTGTTCTTTCAGATTTTGTCACACTTGCCCAATATTCAGTACTTAATTCTCTCTAGTGGGAACCTTGAACTTTGACTATACACTCAAGTCATGCCTTTTCATGAACCTCATGCCTGGTATTTGAGCTCTCTACAATGTTCTGACAAGATCCTTTGCCCTCATGATCTGCCCTGTATTACACCAGATTTGCCCTAATATGGCAGAGTCTGCTGTGAGTGTTGCCCCAAAGACTCACAATAACAAGTTAATTCTACAGTGCTTTCCAGCTTCCCAGTCCTTGTTATTTCTGATGATTCCTCAGTATTAATTTTGAATATGTACACAACTTCCCAGACAAATTCTTTGGTTTAGTTTACATCAGATATTCAGTTCACTTCTGAGTTTTGCCTAGCAGGGTAAAATAAAACAATTCAAATTCAGAAGTGAAGAGAATAACCTGATGGAAAAATCAATTTTAAGGAATCTCTCCCAACTCTTTATTTGTCAAATCATTTTGGAAATAAAAAATTTCTCCAGTATTTACACAAACAAAATTAATTGCTTAATTAAATAATTAATACCATTCTTTTAAAAAATATGACAATTTTTGTTTGGAATGTTTTTGCATTTATTAATTGCTTAAATCTTCCACATTTACTCCTGGTGCACCTTGTATTTATCCATCCAGAGGTATCACAATACTTCCTCTTCACAGGAAGTTTAAGTGACTGACCTTAGGACCAAGGTGTTTGGAGAAGAAACACCCTGGCTCCTTAGAGAGAAAAGACATCACTGCAGAAGTTAGCTTAGGGAGATTCTCCTGTTGGATAGCTAGGTTTACCAATGTTCATGGGATGGCAAAATAAGAGACTTCTCAAACATGCTTCTAATTTTCACCTCTGTCTAATATCACTCTGCATATCAGTAGGATATTGAATTTAGTTATTCCATTGTATCATTGAGTGTTTATTCCAGTGGAATATATTTAAACATAAGATCACACTTCAAGCAAGTCATAATATTACACACTTAGATCAAATTAGATCATAATATTACACAATTAGAATGGTGATGATGATGTTCATGATGATGGGGATGATATTAAAAATTAAGAAAATAATTCTAGATACCATTCAAACACTTTACATATATTAATCTTGAGAATTTGCCTGTTTTTCTTATTTTATCATTTTTCTATTTTTAAAAACAGATCAAGAATGAGGCTTATAAAGGTTAGGAATTGTACCCAAGGCCAAACAGATAGCCAGCAGTAAAGATGGAATTTGAGCCAAAGTTTACCATGTATCTTTCCACATCATTTCTAAGTAGACCAGTATCTTGAAAATTTTCCTTGAGAAAAATATATATAGCATAAGTTTCTTAATAGTTTGTTCATTCTCAAATGCATTTAACTTTTAAATGATAATTTCACAAATGGCTAGGACTGATGGATTAATGAAAGGGGAAGAGAGAGAAGTTTAGTGTTCCTCTATTCACTGAGTATGGAAGATTACTCAAAATGTCCAAAAATAGGGGAATTTGTATACTCCATGGCTTTATACATCCCATGGGTATCGGGACTCCCCTAGACTAGGAAAATGTGGTGAAAATAGGTGAGTATAGAATAATAACATCACTGCCTTTAAATATATCCTTCTATATTTCTAAGTTTCTGCCCTTCCCTCATGCAATTTAGCATCTACCTTAGTTTGATCAGTTTTGAAAATGGAAAGATGTAGTAACAGCAAAAAAGTAAATTTCCTAAGGCACATGTGATAGGGCTCTAGAAAAAACCAAGGTCCAACACCTACCCTAATATACTCTTCCCTTGACTGCTACACTCCATGCTACTCTGCTTTCATTGTACTCTGGAGCCCAGGCTAAAACAGAGTTTGACTCAGAATGTATGCAATCTCCATTTCCAATTACATAAGTCATTGAGACCAAAGATTTTTTTCCACAGTAAATGCTCAGAGTAGTGGAGCACATAGATCCCAGTGCATGGAAAATATGAGTCTGCCTAAATTTGGAGGCCCAGTCAGACAAAGAGAAAATCTGTAAGAACACCCAGGATGAAAGAATCACCTCACAGAGCCAGAAAGACAAGGACACTGGAGGAGAGGCAAAGAAGTTTTCAGGAGAGATAGGCATACACTAAGAGCAACCAAGAGGACATTAGTGAGCTCTTGGCCTTTATGGCTCAGAAGAATTCCCACTGCTGTGGGCTTTTCCTGTGGCCACGAGTCTGAACTGCAGATGATTTTTTTTTTTCATTCATAGTCACAGTTAGGACATGAATATCAATTATATCAGAGAACTAGAAACTCTTAAATACTGAAGCTTTAAGACACGCATCCTCAGTGGTCTGACTTGGGCCTGTGTTTCTCTCCCAATAGCTACAAGCAAGACATACAAATTTTCAACAAAAGGTATGAGGAGCTCTTGCCTAATAGTTGTGAGCCATATCATGAGGGCATCTCTTTATTAGGTTTCCAATGTGACTCTGAATACTGTGCTAGGAGAACCCAAGAAGTGAGTGATTCTCAGATATCACACTTGAAAAAGCAGGTATGAATTAGATAATCAGAAGTTAGCCAGCTGAATCAGCAGCCCAGGAGACAGAGGAGTCAATGTTCTTTTTTCCCTGATGTCACAGTCTGTAGTCCAACCAGAGACTCACTAACAAGTTGAAATTCATAGACCCTCAGGGTATTCTATTTAGTATGGACTTTTGAAACTTCTGTGATGAAACTATGACCTTGGATGAGATCTCTTGGGTCTGTAGCACCATTTTGCATGCTTATTGCTAATATGCCTCATTGGAAAATCACAGGGAAGCTGTGCATTGATATTTAACTGACTTTAAGGGTTTTTTCCTTTCCCCACATATTTTGAATTTATAAATATCACTCACATGAATATTTTAGTGATCATTTGTGTCAAGATGAGAGAGTTTATCAGAGAAATGGTTAAAGGCAGTTTCTGAAAAAGAAGGAAGAGATAGTGTTAAGCACTGGGTGATCAATGAAGACAAAGCCACAGTTTGATCTTGAAGAATTAGAACTGAAAAATATCCAGTGTATTTTTGAAACGTGTCTTACTATTCTTAATAAGTAAAGGTGGTGTTGTTAGGCAGATGTAAGATGTGTATTAGTGTTGAAGAACTGGCCAGTTTCCAAAATATTGCAAGAGAATAGACAAGAGCAACAATAGATTAATAGCTTAGATTTATTAATTACTTGCCAAATGCCAGTTTGGTAAATATTGTCTCCATGTTTTAAACGTGCTTATTTATTTCCCACAAAATCTATGATCTAGAACTTCTTATTCACTCCATTTTACATTGATACAATTCAGGCACAAAAATCTGGCTAAGTTCACAGTTGTTAAGTAGTGGAGTCAAGACTCAAAATCAGATTATGAGATTTCAAAGTCTGCCCCTTGTCTCTATGTGAAATGGCTTTGGTTATAGAAGTTAAGTTAAAGATTTGTCTTTGAATGTTTTGACTGAATATACAGAAGAAAGAAGAGTCTGATATAGCAAAATCTGATGCTCAGACAGAAGTCTGTGCCCTTGCTATGGAAGACCATATTGGACAAGGAAGCAGGGCACATTCACATCAATATACCATTCTTGAATTCAAACTATAACAAACAACTAATCTGCTGTTGGGTTTTTTGGTTCTGGTATTTATTATTCTTAGTAGTAGTAGTAGTAGTAGTAGTAGTAGTAGTAATAGTAGTAGTAGCAGTATCATTATTATTTTGATGTGTGCCTACAAGATTTGGATATATATCACATTATTATATTGATAACTAAAAACAATGGAATGATTTTCAAACAGACCTGAAAATAATATTAAAGTGAAGTTGCAATTATGGTCTTATTTTGTTGTTTGGTACATGTATAAATTTGATGGTTTATGGTATATAATTGGCATGTTTGATTGATTCTTGCTCAATTGTTGTGATCTCTAAGGGCTAATGAGGGACCATTATTCCTTAAGAGTCAATTATTGAAAATTTTTACAGGCTTTTTGAGGTTTTCAAAGATATCATTTGAATTTAGTCTGTGAAAAATGGAAAAAAATAATATACTGGTCCTTTGTGGAAAAAAAGTGAGAAAATGTCTAAACCCATCACTTACAAACTATCCATGGCATGAAAATTGATAGGACTGGAAAGGGCAAAATTTGCTAGAACTATATTTCTCTAGTTTTCTATCAATAGTTACATTTTTTATCATTTCACATTCATATGCCATGATCTTGCCATCATGTAACATTGCCTCTATGGCCAAAAATTTTATCTTAAATATGTTTACGTTTAATATTAGAAGAAGTGAAAGAAAATGCAGAAAGCTAACAATTTTCATGGATTGGGTCTTTCTGCATTGAACAGCAAGTGATGCAAACTAGCAAAAAATTAAATAATTGATCTACGCTACAACAGTAAATATGAATTAAGGCAAATGGATAGTTCTGGACAATACCAAGACCCATTATAAAGCAAAACCCTTCATTTAAAGAAAAAAAAATCACAATATGAGCCAGCAGAGAGCACATTATTAGTACAAGACTTTGGGCAATCATACATGGAGACAATAATATAAAAAAGATTCAATGCTTTACCTTGTAATAATTTTATTGATTGAATTTACCATATAATTAATGATGTTGATTGAGTTTTTATTGGCCTTACTTATGATACTGGGAAGGCTGATCTAGGAAAAAAATTAATGTGCAAATAAATAATATCAAGAATGAACAGTGAATAAAAATGGTAAGAAATAAACAGAAGCAAAAATTTTAAAATTGATAAGGAAATACTATCAGGAATCTGATATCTATAAAATTGTAAAATTAGATGGAATGAACAACTTCCTAGAAAATATACAATTTACATAAAATGACTCAAATATGAGTAGAAATCTTTTCTGGAACACTAGTTATTAAAGAAATTGTTTCAATAGTTAAATATCTCTTATATGAAAACTTCATGCCTATATTGTTTTTTTTTTTCAGTTGGTTTTTTCAAATTTTAAACAGATTATTCCTATCTTCAACTCTCTTGGACAATAGCAAAAGAAGGACTACTACTGTACTTATTTTGTGATAACAAACCAGACAATTCTAGAATATGAAAGGAAGTTGACAGGTCTATTTTTTCATAAACATAAAATATAATGTAATGCATAATTTCTGAGAGGATGGCCAGCATGAGGGAAGAGACCAAAGTTAGGTGTAATTATTAGTATGTATTAGTTCTTAATTTGGTGGTAGCATCATTTGTTCTTCTAACACCTTTACTATAAAAATGTCATCTCTCCTTTACCTGCCTTTCTAAGCATTCACTGGTGTGGGGAGACCTCAGACCCATCCTTGTGTTAGAGCAGCCAGTTGTTCTGCAATGCTTGTCTAGACCTGGGTTTCCATTTCCCATCCCCTCAAGTTGTCTCTGTTCCAACTTTCTTTTCTTGCCCCAGGAGTGTCATATTTAAAAGTCCTACATTGACCCTTACATTCTTGACTTTTTATTGCTTGGGCAATAAGTGTACATGGGACATTTCCCATATTCTCTTGTGTTAGGCAATGATCTGTTAAAAAGAATAAAGGGAAAGAGGAGCAAGGAGTAAAAGAAGGAGGAGAAGAAAGAAGAGAAACTGCCATTCTGATTCTGGAAGGGGCAGCACAGCACGTTTTCAATCATCCTAGCATCTGAAATTTCCATCTTGGGTAGTTCCGGCTTCATGCCCCCAGCAGCATATCAGAAACATATTTTCATCAGCATCATCCTAGCTAGCGATGAAGCAACTTCTTCATTTCTGTATAATATCCTCACTTGATATTTGCTCCTCCAACCTTTCTAACCACATCCTCTTCACCACTTGTAGTCCTCTGTTTTGTTAACAGCACCAGTCTAATGAGTGTAAGATGATTCTAGTTTTGACATGCATTTCCCTATTAGATAGTTATGTTTAACTAGTTATGTTGAGCATCTTTTCATGTGCTTTTTAGCTTTTTGTATTTCTTCTTTGGAGAAATGTCTATTCAAATCACTTGCTCATTTTTTAAACGGATTGTTTGTCTTTTTTTATTGTAGCCATAGGATTTCTTTATATATGCCTGATATTAGACCACTAGCTGATATATAGTTACTAAATATTTTCTCCATTGAGTAGGTTGCCTTTTCACTTTCTTAACAAACTCCTTTGAGATGCAAAAGTTTTTAAATTTGAGGAGTTGAGCAAGTTTTTAAAACTTCTCTGCCTCTCTAATAAAAGCATGGGATTTCTATGGGAATTAAATGGGTTAATACTTGGAAAATACTTAGGACAATGACTGGAACATTGTTTTAGATTTTTAAAATTACCTATCAGTGCAACAAAGGCATATCAGCACTCTCTGACCTATATGCATTTTGCATGTTGTCTTGGAAAGTGGAACTCAATAAATATCTGTTGCAATGATTAATTACTAAAAGAATGATGCATCTTTGGATAAGGAAAGGAGGAAGGGAGAGGAAAGATGTATGATAACTGGTTTGGGTAGTTTTCAGTGGCACTGATTGCTCTTCAAACCCATATCTATGAAGCTCACTGAGCAAAATGGAATAAAACCATTTGGTGCCAAAGCACCAGTCCTGGAAACAAAGGCTACACCTGGTAACTCTCCATTCTAAGAGTGATGATGAAATGGGGAATTCACGCACAGCAGGGAAAAATAGGGTCGGCCTAGTGAGATGCAATCATCCTCAGGTGAAAGGCTGGGCCAGGGAGGGAAGAATTAGCAGCTTGTTGCTCACTGCTACTTGGTGATTCATTCAGTAAATTTCTCAGAAAGTAAAATCCAAAGCAGCACATAAGCAATAATATACAACATTTCCCATATAAATTACCTATTACCTGAAGAGTGGTTTAGAAAAGATTTTTTTTTAAATCATGTGAGATGAAAAGATAGAAGATAGGAAGAAAGATATGATAAGGGGAATGATTCACTAAACATCAAAAAGAATGAAAAAGAGGATGGTAAACAGAAAGTACAAAATAAAGTGTTAGAAACTGATACAAATACTATAGTAATTGTAATAGCTATAAATGGTTTGATTCCCTGGCTAGAAGACAAAATTTATTAGGCAGTAATAACAATATGCATACATACCATTTATAAGACACTTCTTAAACAGAGGACAAAGAAAGACTGAAAATTAAAGGATGGAGAAAGATACGAGTTCAATATGGACCAAACTATTACCGTAATATCAGACAAACAAATGTTATAGAAAAAAAACTTAAAAGAGATAACTGTGTCTCCCATAATGATAAAAGTTCAGATCATGTTAGAAAATGAAATTTTAAAGATATACACAAAATTTAATGAAAAATACACCAGATCTTTAAAGATAAAAGTATTTAAAAATTGTTTTAAATGTTTTAAGACATAACATGTCACAATTTGAGTTCTCCAGAGGCAGATATTGAATTGTCATTTGGGGTGCTAGGTGTTTATTAGGGATTAATGCCATTTTTCTCAGACTCAAAGCTGCAAGCTTTTAAGCTAATAAATTCCCGCTTTAAAAACCAACCAATTGAGAGCCGATGTGGCCCAGTGGTTAAGTGCCGGCTTCCCACATATGAGACTCTGAATTCATGCCCTGGCCTGGTACCTCAAAAAAAAAAAAAAAAAAAAGTAATTAACCTATTTTACTTGGAATTGTCCTGAACGACATTGCAATGAGAGTTACAGGCCATTATATATCCTGCCATAACCTACAGAATTGAATGGGCGAGAGTGTAAACTACAATGTAAACTATAATCCATCCTTACTGGCAATGATCCAAAATGTGTTCATCAATTGCAATGAATGTACCACACTAATGAAAGAAGTTGTTAATGTGGGGAAAATTGGGAGGTGTAGGAAGTGGGGCATATGGGAATCTCTTATATATTTTTTAATATAACACTTTGCGTAATCTAAGCATCTTTTAGAAAAAATAAAAAATATATTAAAAAAAAATAACAACCCATTTTTTGGTATCTATTTTCAGCAGCTGCCTAGGAAACTAAAACAGATTTAGGTACTGAGAGAGTGGGGTACTGCTATTGCAAATACCAAAAATGTTAAAAATCTTTGTAATTTGGTGATGAGTAGAGAGGGGAAGAATTGTAAGGTGCGTGATAGAAAAGGTTAACATTGCTTTGAAAAGCCTGTTGGTAGAAATATGGATGCTAAAGACACTTCTTATAAGGCCTTAGATGGAAATGGTGAATGTTTCATTTCAATCTGGAAAAAAGGTGATCCTTGTCTTAAAGTAGCAGAAAAGTTGGAAAAATTGAGTCCTGATGTCAGATGGAAGGGAGAATTTGAAAGTGATAAGCTTGGATATTTAGCTGAATGGATTTCCTTAGTAAATACGAAAAGTGCTGCCTGGTTTCTCCTTGCAGCTTATAGTAAAAAGCAAGAGGAAAGCGATAAGCTGAGAACTGAAGTCCTGGGCACAAAGAAATCAGAAATTGATGGTTTGGGACATTCTGAGCTTCCAGCAAGTAAATCCCCAGAGAATAGTGCTCCATTTGAGGGTATAACTGAACAGAGATACAGTCAGCCATTGAAATGCAAGTCAGGATTGGAATAGCAGTTATCCAGGAAGGGTTTGTGGTAAGTAGTTCTGACTGATGGTTTGGACCCTGAGTACTACAAGCAAAACTCACAAGCTTTTTGTGAGATGTTTGAAAGGAACCACTGCCAACTTGGACTAAAAGAGACAAAAAAGGGACAGTTTGAAGGAAAAATCTCTTTGAGGGTACAATCATGGAAGCTGATGTTGGGGTGAAGACATCTTCTCAGGCCAAGAGAGCAAACCCACCCATGTGTGTGCGAAGGGTGAGTATATCCCAGAGTTTGGAAAGGGTGGGCCTTCTGCCCATTGTTCAGGAAGAGTGTTACCACCCTAGTTTTCTCAGATGCCTGAGGGGTTACCTATAGTCCAACCACCATCCCTTTGCTTGTTGAGGGTGAAGCCTAGAGTCTGGCTGTCACCCTGATGCGTAAAAACATAGGAGCCTTCACCCCAGTGTTTGGGAAGAGTATGGCAAGCACGTGGAAAATATAGGCCTGCTGCTCCATCAGACCTCAAGGAGAAAACATTGTTCTATAGATGACCTTCAGACCTTAAAACCTAATGGAATCTGCCCTGCAGGGTTTCAGAATTGTTTGGGACCCATGGCCCCTGTTTCTCTTCCAATTTCTCTCATTGTCACTGGGAATGTGACAATATCAGCTAAATATTCAAGCTTATCATTCTCATTATGTGTCACTATGTGACAATATCAGCTAAATATCCAAGCTTATAATTGTCACTATGACTGTCCTCCATTGTATATTGGAAATAAATAACTAGTTCTCTAGGTTTCAGGGGTTCGTAGAAAGAGGGTAATTGTACCCCAGTACAGACACTCCTGTAACCGATTTTGATGAGACTTTGTACTACACTTTCATTCTGAAATGATTTAAGGCTTTTGAGGGTATTGTGATGGAATGAATGTATTTTTGTATATGGAATGAATATGTTTCGGGGTCCAGAGGGTGGGGTGTGGTGGGTTGAAAGTGCATGTGCCCCAGAAAATCATTTTCTTAAAACGAATCCATTCCTGTGGTTGTAAATCTATTGTAAGTGGGAATTTTGATTAGATTACTTCAGTTAAGGCATGATTCTTGGTGGGTCTTAATCCTCTTACTAAGTTGATTATAGGATAATGAATTTCAGAGAGAGAGAGAGAGATTAAGCCATGGAAGCGAGAAGCTGAAAGCTAGAAACATAGAAGAGAAGGGAGAGACCAGCAGATGCCTTGATGGGCTTTGCAATGTGACAGAGGAGTCCAGTATCACCAGCAGCCTGTCTGTGGGGAGAAAATATAGCTTATGATGCCTTGATTTGTACAATTTTGTCAACCTCAAAACTGTAAACTTATGAGCTAATAAATTCCTACCGTTAAAGGTCAAACAATTTATGTTATCTGCTTTTGGCAGCTTAGCAAATTAATACAAGATATATGTTTATCAAATCATTAAGGGAGATAAAGGACTCTTAAAACACCAAGAGAGGGCAGGAAAAGACCCAACAAGAAGTAGAACAACAGAACAAATAGAAAAGAGCTAGCAAGATGGTTGATTTAATCCAACCTTAGAAACACATGAATGAATATATAGAAATAACTACCTTGGTGAAATTCACACAAGAAATAAAGCATCTGAATTTTGCTATATGTACTAAATAAATGAGTTATATAATTTTTAACTTTCACGCAAACAGAATCCCAGAACCAGAGGCCATTACTAGTTATTTAGTTCAAATGTGTAAGAAGATTTGAGACCTAATTTCCCAATTGGAAAAGAGCGAACACGTCTCAATACATTTTATGAAACTAACATAACCTTAGTTCAAAGTTTGACAAGTCATTGCAAAAAAAATTAAAGACCATACTGTAACATGAACATACAGTGAAAATCATAAACAAAATATTTTCTAATTAAATTCAATGATATAAAAAAATATATCATGTCCCAGGAAACTTAAACTTTCAAAATTGGAACATTTCACAGAAAAAATAATAATCTTATTCCAATTGATTTAAAAAAAGAACTTTGGCTTTTATTCAATACTCCTTCATGACAAATATTACTTGCCACTAGTAATTAATAGAGAACTTCCTATATCTGTTGAAGGCTATGGACCACAAAAAAGGAGAGCCACAGGAAATTTCACATATCTTGATGAGATATAGAAAACTTCCTTTGGATTGGAAATGAGATAAAGATAACAAGGGCAAGATTTGATTCTTTAAAATGATAAATAAAATTGATAAAATTTGAGCTATATGAATTAAGGGAAAGAAGAAAAACAAATTCCAAAAAAAAAAAAAAAAAAAAAATCAAAACCAAAACAAGAATGAGAGGATATCACTAAGAGCTTTCATTCACGAAAACATTAAAAATTGGAATATCATACACAATCTAATAAAATAGACAACTAAGTTTAAAAATGGGCAAATTCCTTAAAGGACACAAAATACCAATATTAATCAGAAAGAATAGAAAATTAGAATAGTTCTTTATGTAAAGAAATCGAATTCATAATTCAAAATCTCCCCACAAAGAAAATTGTGGACTCAAATGTCTTCACTGTTGAATTCTATCTAATATTCGAGGAAGAATAATATCAACACTAGGCAAACTCCTTTAGTATGTATAAAGGAAGCACATAGGCACAAATTGATTTAGGAAGCCATAGTAAGCCTAATGCCAAAATAAGACAAAGACATGACAAGTAGAGAAATCTATGGCAAATATGCCCTATAAACACAATGCATCAACAAAATATTAGCCCCCAAAATTAAACAATATATGAAAATGATGTACATCAAACCCAAGTAGGGTTTATTTCAGGTATACCAGGTTAGTTTAGCATCCTGAAATCAAATTCACCATAGGAATAGAATAAAAGGATAAAATCATACAGTCTTCTTAATCAATTCATAGAAAGTATTTGTCAAAATTCAATACCCATTCATGATTAAAGAAAAAAAAACAACCTCTTAGCAAACTAGAGGAAGAAGATAACTACCAAAACCTAATAACGTCATCTCTCATTAACTACACTTCACATCAAAATTAATGGTGAAGCTTCAGGAACAGGGCAATATCACTGTTTCTTTTAAACCAGTGTAATATGGCAAGAAAAGCAGTTATATGAAGAACTGCTGAGAAAATTTTTAAAAATCTAATATGATCCATAGTTTTGACTCTGTCCCAATCAACAGTCCAAGTCATCTATTCTTGTAGTAATTGGCAAGATGATTCTAAAACGCATACAGTAATGTTATAGTCTGCATAACCAAAATAATTTTGAAAAGGAAGAACAAAATTAGTGCAATTACACTACCTGATTTCAAGACTTACCATAAAACTATAGTAACTAAGGCAGTGCGGTATTGGAGTAAGGATAGGCATACAGATCAATAAATCCTCATTATCATTATTCATCAGGAAATTGCAAATTAAAACCATGGGAACATACCACTCCACACTCTGCCAGAATGACTAAAACACAAAAGACTGATAATACCAAGTTTGGGTGAGGATGAGGAGTGATAAAACATTGCCATCTAGGGTAATGTGGTATAGTCATTTTGAAAAACTGCTTGACGATTTCTTATAAAGTTAGCCACACACTGAGTGTATGACCTAGCAATTCCACTTCTGTGCATGTACCCTTATGAAATTAAAGCATATGCTCACAGAGGACTTGTTCACAAATGATCATAAGAGCTTCCTCCTTAATAGCAAAACTGGGAAACAACCTAAATGTTCAATAAAATTTGAATTGATAAACAAACTGTGATATGTCCACATAATGAGATATTACTAAGTAATAAGAGGAATAAATGACTGATATATTCAATACCATGGATGTATCTCAGACATGTCATCTTAAGAGAAAGAAGCACAGGCACAAGAGGGTAATGTCTTAGTTTTCCAGGCTTCTAGGACAAATACTACATAATGGGGTGGCTTAAACAATGGAATTTATTTGCTCATGATATTGAGGCCAGGTAAGTTCCAAAATCCGGGTGTCAGTAATGTGATGGTTTCTCCCCAAAGTCTCTAACTTTCTGGAGCTGGCTTATACCCCTATCCTGCATTGTATGGCAATGTCTTCACCTATATCTTCCAGGTTTCTGTTGACTTCTGGCTTCTGGCTCTACCCTGTGGCTAGCTCCCTCTGAATATATAAAATACACAAATGTGCAGTATAAATGATTCATATACAACAATCTTAAATTGTATATGCTCATATGTATTACTTTTATGATCAGAGAAATAAGTGAAACTCTGGAGACACCCAGGTCCTATGGTGAGTGCAGATAGCTCTAGAGTTTGGTGCCTTGCCAGTGGGCCCTACTTTGGAGTTTGTGTCCCTGAGAGTGACAGAGTTGGACTCAATTATGTCTTCCCTACACATGACTCATCCATCTCTTCTATTTAAACCTATACTTGGTGCTGGAGTTTGTAGGTATACATCCAAGAGACTTGAGTCTTTGGGCTGTCCATGTGCCAGCTGGGCCCAGAACCTCAGTGGAGTTGCAACACCTACTCTACAGCTCATTGGATTCACCCAGGACAACTAACAAGGAGATAATGATGGACAACGACCATCCCAAGGAATAGAGAGAGTCTGCAACTGCAAACAAGATAGTCCCATTCATCTTCCCCATGGGATATAAGCCCCCTCTCAATTAGAGGTGGAATGGACATCACCATCTCAAAATACTCAGGACTGGGGAAAGAACTATGGACTAGAGTGGATTTACTGGTATGCTACTATAGACATACTGTGATTCTAGCAATGGAAGAAATTACAACCTTGATGTGGAGCCAGTGGCCACTGGAAGCTCTGGGGGCAGGAAGAGGGAAAAACAGTTGTAATACGGGGGCTTATTTGGGACTGGGAAATCGTCGTGAATGGCACTACAATGACAGATATAGGCCATTTTATATCATCACATAACATGCAGAATTGTGTGGGAGAGAGTATAGTGGTGGAGGAGAGGAAAGAACTTCCACTGGGGTGACCCTTCAGACAAAGGTTGTAAAGAAAGCGAGTTCCCATATTAGGACAGAGGTCAGACCCATACACATTTCCCAAGAACCCTGCTGTTTCTTGTCGCAGTGACCTGTGGAGATTTCCACTTCTTGAGCCCAGAGGAGTTCAAAATTTAGCCAGCACTGATTATGAATTCACTTCCACAGAACTTTTACTTTTTTCTATATCCATTTAAGTCTGATATCCTTCATTCTGTTCTGTGGGGGGAAAAAAAAAAAAAAACTTCATTTCAATTTAGGCAAAAAATTATTATTTTCAAAAGAGGTTTGTAATAATTTCGTTAGCCAAAAACTTACAACTTTTTTATCATCTTAAAGATTTAACTTATTTTATTAGTATCCATATAAACTTAAGGAAATTGCATTGGAGTAGAATAAAATAAAAATAATTATAAGAAATGTTTTCTTTTTGTTTTTCCTCCGTAGGAAAAGGAAAACTTCTTTGTTTTCAGAATACCTTAAAATTGTGAACAACCTCAAATGCATACTGACTATCAGGTTTTGGAGAACATATTATAATTGTTTATCTTTTTTCTAAATCTTAATTTAGAAAAACCTTTTCATAGCTTTCAAGGTTTTTTTTACTTATTGAAATTTGGCCATTGGATTATTACCCTCATCTCAAAGCTGTTAAAATTTAATTGGGAAGAAAGCTAGGGAGTAATCTAGGAACTGAATAACACAGTGAACTCAGAGGTGGATGAGAATTGTGGTTAATAGCGCAAATGCAATAATGTCCTTCTGTGAACTAGAATGGGTGTACATCACTATTGCAGGGTGTTGGGAATGTGGAGAAGCATGGGAAAAATACAATTAATGTAAACTGTGGACGATAGTTAACAGTAATACTATAATATTCTTGCATCAATGCCAAAGATGTACTGTGTTAATAATAGGGGGGTATCAAAAATAATGTCAAATATATGCTATGGACCATAGTTAGTGGTAATAGTCTGATGGTATTCTCTCATAATCTGTAACAAATGTTCCACAATGGTGTAGTGTGTTTAGTGAAGGGGTATTGTATGGGAATTCTACACATGTGCATGATTGTTTTGTAAGTTCACAACTTTTGTGATAAAAATATATTTAAAAAAATGTATTGGGTAACTACTGGACAGACTATACAAAACGAAGTTTATTCTGTAATATCCTCTCTGTCCCTATCATTTGCATTTTGAAGCTTAGTAAACAGAATTCTAAATTAAAGTCACATATCCTTATCTTTCCACACCCAGCCTTAGTTTCCTAAACTGGTTTTAAGGAGTCACTCAAATTTAGTGAAGGTTAGGAGAAGACCATGGGGGTAGGAAGGGCTATAGAAAGAATATGGAAGAATTCAGGACAAACTTTTTAAAGAAACTTTAAATAGTTTTTTTAGTGAGATTTTACATGTCTTTTTATACTGTTTGGCTTTTCTAATTTGGGCTTCATTTACCTATAAAAGCAACAATTTAATTTTAGCAATTTGAATAGAGCTCCTTTAAGAATTTTCACTTGTTAATTCGATATCACTATCGGGAGGTAAGAAAATACACACTGAACAAACAGGCACAAACCGAGTTAGTCACACCAACAGAAACATAAACTCACTAATTTGAATCATAATTCTTACTCCTTTGGTATGGCTCTCTCCAAACTCTCCATCATTTCACATCTCTGATTTTTACTGCTCCTCTGGAATCAGTGTGGCCTGTAAATATGCAAGCTCATTCTTGGAATCACTTTTATTAGTAACCAGCAACCAGTTAGGAATACTTGAGCAGTATAAATTCAGTTAAACAGTAATTTAGCAGATTAGACAGAAAAACATTTAGCACATATTTTCTGGATTATTCTTCAGCAGTACACTTAACAGATAGACTCAAAGTTCAGGAATAAGCTATTGATTCAAAACTGAAAAAGTTGTTTATAACACCTTGATAAAAATTCTGAGCAGAGTAAAATGTGACTAAAGTTAAAACCTTGTCAAAATAACATCCCATTTAAATTTTTTGACAGTTTACACAAATATTGCGAGCTCTCAGTTTTGGAATATATTTTTTCCATTGTGAATTAAAATATGAATATATTGATAACGTTAATTTTCATGAACATATATACTTTAGCAGTACCCTTTGTTCTTTGAGGCACAGTTGTTGTTTTTTCTCAACTTGCTCTTTAAGGAAAGCTGAGGAATTTTTATTTAGAGAACCATACTCCAGCTATTTTATTCCTTCTTATTAGCTAGTTATTTTTTTAGGACAAAATTACATTCTCTTTCCTTAAAAAAAAAAAAAGGAGCCTTCTATATACCTTACATACGTATATTACCAAAATGATTTTGGAAACTGTCTCTAAGCAAATTTCTTATAATATACAATTACCAGC
This sequence comes from Tolypeutes matacus, assembly GCA_026826555.1. Lineage (NCBI taxonomy): Eukaryota > Metazoa > Chordata > Mammalia > Cingulata > Chlamyphoridae > Tolypeutes > Tolypeutes matacus. The sequence continues at coordinate 236,222 of JAKSZT010053895.1, forward strand.
AAGATTTAACAAGCTTATCAGAGTAATGATTCAATTTGCTTATATGCAAACATAACATCTGCTCATTTTAAATACCTAGTACAAAACAGATTCATTGCAAGACATTATTGAAATTCCAAGACTCATTTTTAGGTTACTTTTCACTGTCATTCAATTTATACTGTAGAAAGGCAATGTTCAATATAAAATCATTTTCTTTTTCTTAATGGGGTCCCCTCTATATTTCGACCAATTTTCTATTATACAATCCAGTGGCAATATAGCTAGCACATTGTGAGACTTTCCCATGGCTGGGCAACACCAACAGAAGTTACAAAGACAGAAGAAAAAATAGGAACTCCTCAAAATCAACAGGTTCTCCCAACGTCAAAACAAAATGCTATTCCAAATTCAACAGGGGAACCCCTAAATCTGAGATCATGGAAAATGGGACACAGACCCACCGGGATTATCACATTATCACAACCTCAGATCAATTCAAACTTCAACTGTCTCTTCAGCATGAGCAGACCAACAGAGCTAATCCAACAGTCTCCTCTAAATGAGGAGACAACCAAAGTGAAAGTAAGCAAAGATCAGAACAGTAGAGAGAATTTTACATACTTACCTAGCACAAGGAAAGACCCAGATTCAGAATCACCTTTGGTGATTCTTTCCAATGTCCAATGTCCACTCGCAGCAGAAGCTTAGAAGCTGCTGGCATGGAGCTGAGGGATCCAGGGCAGCCCTGTGGCCAACAACACACGAATCAGGGCTCCTTGGGGCAGGGGGACACTGCATCCCAGAGCAGCATGGCTCCTGGCTGGTTCTTCAAATTGTTACCATGAGCACAGCTATTTCCAAAAGAAGCCCCCCGCCCCTCATCCTGCACTACAAAGGAGGAACAAGTCTCTCAGTGAGAAGATGATTTATTGTGAGGGCACAAGCAAGGAACTAGAGGAGTCTTCCCAACCAGTTCTATGTGAGAATGGGAGCTCGGCTTTTTATAGGCAGGAAAAGCAAAAAACAAAACAAAACAAAACAAAACAAAAGCAAACGCTACATGGCACAGTTTTGCCAGTTCAGCAAAAACACAGGATTTCTTCAAGGGTCTTGTTATGAGAAACAGGATACACACCTTAATTTTATTTTTTCCTCAAGCATGTCAGCCTTATCCTTACTATACAGATTTCAGTGTTTAATCAATCGCAGCTCAGAGTTAGATCTTGATGTGCAGGCTCCTAAATCCAGGACTTCCGTAACTCCTTTTAATGCTGACCACACAGGCATGCCCAGCCTTCAGTCTTTACGGGGGGAAGTCACTGATTTATTGAGCCACAGTGTGCCCCCAACACCATCTGGTCTGGTTTTACAATGAGATGGTGTCTTATTCATGCAAGTGGGACTGAGAATGTCTGGTTAATGTTTTAAGTACAAGATGCTAACAAACTATTGGGGGAAGATTAATGGACAGCCAGCTCAGCTCCTTCTAGGAAGGGGCAATAGAGACTCATAGCTTTTATGTGGGGGTAATTCTTAATACAAAATTTCCCACTATCAGATATATGTAAGCCTTAACCGCACATTTACTCTGTCAACACTGGCATATTATGCAACACTTTTTAGCTTGAGTTTCCTCATAAGAAAAATTGTCTCCTCCCCCCCCAAGTGTGTGGGTGTGTGTGTGATAAAATTTGGGGAAAATTTAAATGTTTATATAGTGGCACTAAAAACGACAGGTTTTATTATATCACAGTCCATATGGTTCCATCTGTATGACTTACCGGATTAGGTAAAATTAATGAATGGAAATAAAACTCAGAATAGTGGTTTCATCTGATAGGACAATTGACTGAAAAAAACATGAAGGGACCTTTCTGGCATGATGTAACTGTTCTTGTCTTAATCAGTATGAGGGTTACAATGGTGTATTCATTTTTCAGAATGCATATACTTAAAATGTTTTGCATTTTACACCATGTAAATGCATATTTTTGTTTTTATTATTTAACCATGTTGTCACATACATCAGTTCATTCATTTCCTATAAATAATACTCCATTGCATGACTATACCACTATTTATTGTTTAGCCATTTGCCTATTGATGTTCATTTGTTTATGTCTCTTTCCAGATACCTTCTTTTATGAAAGCCCTGTTCTAGCTTTTTGCCCATTTTTATGTTGGCTTATTTATCATTTCTATTATTGAGTCAATGGTATTTTTTGCCACATATTCTGCATAGAAGTACTTTGTCCAATGTTTTCTCCAAGGCTATGGCTTGCTTTTCCTGTTTTTTAGTGGTTTCTTTTGATGAATAGCTCAGTTTTGTTTTAATTGTAATATATAGGTTTAGCAATTTCTTCTCTTAAATCACCAACAAACCCACCCACAAACACACACATAAATTTTGGTTTAAGGAATGTGTACCAGGAAAGCAGAGACAGGAAGGGCAATCTCCTAGGATTCCAAAAGAGATAGCTGAAAATGATGGCAACTGTGAGAAGTTGAAAGAGAAAGGTGTGGGTACATAGAGCAGTGTGGGAACTCTGGGGTTGTGGGTGGAGACACTTGAAACTGTGCTCCTCTTTCTGTTTTCTTTCATGGGATTAATTTAACTAAATGACTTTGGGAAATCACAGAACAAACATTGAGTTCCTCATCCTTGGGATGCCTGCTGGCCATCACACCCAGTCCCTACTCTTCGTACTTTTCCTGGTGATTATTTACCTCTTGACTATTTCAGTGACTATGTTGATGATCCTGGTAATATGGGGCAATTCTCATCTCTATACCCCCAAGTACTTTTTTTGAGGTACCTCTCTTTCCTGGACCTATGTTACTCTTCAGTCACTGTGCCCAAGATAATGGAGAACCTCCTGTTGAAAAAGAAAACTATATCAGTGGAAGACTGCTTAACCCAAGGCTTCTTCATGCTTGATGATGGGGGAACAGAGCTTTTCCTCCTTGCAGTGATGGCTTAGGACCACTGTGCTGCCATCTGCTACCCTCTGGTGTATAGTCAGATGAGGTGCAATCAGCTATGTATGGGACTGGTGTGGACTTCCTGGGAACTGACTTTTCTGGATGTTCTCATCAACACCTTCCTAGCTTGGAAGACACAAATCATAATTTCTGCTGTGAAATGTCTTCTTTATTCCCTTTATCCTGTTCTAATAGCACCATAACTTTGCAGTACTGCCCTGTTCAGCTCTCCTGCATGCCTTGGGAATCTGCCTCCTGATCTTCTTCTATTATGGCTGCATCGTCTCCACCATCCTGAGCATCAGCTCCAGCTCAGGAGAAGCAAGGCCTTTTCCACCTGCTCCTCCCACCTCACTGCAGTGATCTTATTCTATGCCTCAGGTTTTCTTCACTAGCTCATGCCAAGCTCAGGTTCCCCGTGGGAGGTGATTATCTCCATGCAGTGCAGTGTGGTCACTTCCTTAGTGAATCCCCTCGCCTACAACCAAAAGAACAAAGAAGTAAAAGCAGTTCTGAAAAATGTGTTACAGATAAGTTCACAACATTTCAGGTGGCAGAAAACAGACAAAGGATGACTGGGAAACAGGTCAGAATTGCAGCAAGGATCTTTCTCAGAGGCAGACAATGCATCAAGTAACTATTTCAACCCAGGCAAATTGGTATTTTGTTTGTAAAATATTCACAAAATGCTTAGCTTTCAGAACATTGTCAGTGTCCTGAATTCTTACCTGGATTTACGTGAGTATGATATGAGGAATAAAGCCTGGCTAGAATGTAAGAACCATGGTTCCTGAAGGAAGACCTGGATTGTTTTGAGACTGATAGAGGAGGGAAAGGAGAGCACCTGAAGATGAGCTTTCACTGGAAAAAGCCCTGGCAACAAGGCAGATTCTGCAGAAAGTGTATCAGAGAGGAAGTCACCTTGTTGGGACAATGTCCACGCTCACAGACATCTTTCATAAGATCTGTGAAGCTTTATCTGATATAGGGCAACTGGAGAGGATTCCATAGGAGTCCTGCTGGTTTTCCCATGTAGTTTTACTGGTGGCTCAGATTCAGTTTCCTGGACTAACTCTTGGCAATGCAGATAGTTTCAGCTCCCTCCTCCAAATTCTTGTGCACCTTTTGGAAAAACATGGAGTAAAATCACTAAGTACCTAAAACAGCAGCACAAAAAACATAGTGCAAGTTTGGCTGATCTTGAGTCTAGGGAAAATGAAGAGATTTAAAAAAGAAAAGTTGGGATACAGAGAACATCATCGGTGAGATTTTCCTAGGGAAGAGAAGAATAGTCATTGGAGGACTTCAGAAGAATTACATAAAACCTAATGCAAAAGTATTCTATAAATCATGGAAATCCAAATTTAAACCGACACCAACACCGTAATTTATTCTAAATATCTTAAACAAAGACAGATTTAATACAAAATGGTTGGAAAGTATGGAGAAGTAAAAAGGAGGTGCGGAGATGAAAAAGTTGCTCCAACCCTAAGATGAAGCTGATGAAAATACGTTGCTGAAGTGCTGCTGGTGGTATGAGGCCGGGACTATCTAAGACGGAAATTTCAGATGCTAGGATGATTGAAAAACTGCTGTGCTGCGGCTTCCAGAATCAGAATGGCAGCTTCTCTTCCTCCTTCTCCTCCCCCTTTTACTCCGTGCTCCTCTTCCTTCTTTTTAATAGACCATTGCCTAACACAAGAAAATGAGAAATGTCCCATGCACACTTCTTGCCCAAGCAACATAAAGTCAAAAATATAAGGGTCAACATAGGACTTTTAAATGTGACACTCCTGGGGCAAGAAAAGAAAGTTGGAACAGAGACAACTTGAGGGGATGGGACATGGAAACCCAGGTCTAGACAAGCATTGCAGAACAACTGGCTGCTCTAACACAAGGATGCGTCTGAGGTTTCCCCACACTAGTGAATGCTTAGAAAGGCAGGTAAAGGAGAGACGACATTTTTATAGTTTGACTTCAAGACACTGAAATATCTGGCTAAGTTCACAGTTATTTTGGTTGTTCACTTGTTTGTAAAGGTGTTAGAAGAACACATGATGCCACTGCTAAATCAAGAACTAATACTAATAATTACACCTACCTTTGGTCTCCTCCCTCATCCTGGCCATCCTCTCAGAAATTATGCATTACCTTATATTTATGAAAAAATAGACCTGTCAAATTCCTTTCATATTCTAGAATTGACTGTTATCGTAGAGTAAGTACAATAGTAGTCGCCTTTTGTTATTGTCCAATAGAGTTAAAGATTGGAATAATCTGTTTAAAATTTGGAAAGACTGACCTATATAAACAATCTAGGCATGAAGTTTTCATAATAGAGAGATATTTAACTACTGAAACAATTTCTTTAATAAGTAATATTCCAGAAGAGATTTCTACTTCTACTGGAGTCATTTTAGGTAAATTTTATATTTTCTAGGAAGTTGTTCATTTCACCTAACTTTACAATTTTATAGATATCAAATTCCTGATAGTATTTTCTTATTAACTTTAAAAATTCTTCCATATGTATATTTCTTACCACTTTACCTTTACTGTTCATTCACGATATCATTTATTTGCACCTTTAATTTTTTCTAGATCAACCTTCCCAGTAACACAAATAAGTACAATAAAAATCCAATCAACAATATTAAAAATATGGTAAATTCAATCAATAAAAGTATTACAGGGTAAAGCATTGAACCTTTTAAAATCTATGCCTCCATGCATGATTGCTCAAATTCCTAGAGTAACCATGTGTTCCCTGCTGGCTCATACTGCGAAATCTTTCCTTTAAATGAAGGGTTTTGCTTTGTAATGGGCCTTGGTATTGCCCAGAACTATCCACTTGACTTAATTCATATTAACTGTTGTAGAGTAGATCGAGCATTTAATTTTATTTTGCTAGTTTTCATCACTTGCTGTTCAATGCAGAAAGACCCAATCCATAATGATTGTTAGCTTTATATATTTTCTTTCACTTCTCCTAACAGTAAACATAAATATGCTTAAGATACCATTTTTGGCATGAGAGACAATGTTACATCAAGACAAGATCATGGGATATGAATGTGAAATGATCAAAAATGTAAATGTTGATAGAAAACTAGAGAAATATAATTCTAGCAAAGTTTTCATCTTTTCCAGTCCTATCACTTTTCATACCATGGATATTCTGTAAGTGATGGGTTTAGACATTTTTTCATTTTTTTACATGAAAGAGCAGTATGTTATTTTATACTTCTTTTTTTCACAGACTAAATTCAAAGGTTAGTTTTGAAAACCTCAAAAAGCCTGTAAAAAATTTCAACATTTGACTCTTAGGGAATAATGGTCCCTCACTGGTCCTTAGGGATCACATCAATTGAGTAAGAATCAATCAAACACGCCAATTATTTACCACAAGTTGTCAAATTTATACATGTACCAAATAACACAATTAGACCATAACTGCAACTTCACATTAATATTATTTTCAGGTATCTTCGAACATCATTCAATTGTTTTTAGTTATTACTATAATAATCCCAGATATATCCAAATCTTGGAGGCACACATCAAAATAATATTAATAAAAATGATAATACCACAACTAAAAAACCCACACAACAGCTTAACTGTTTGCTATAGTTTGAATTCAAGAATAGTATTTTGATGTGAATGTGCCCTGCTTGATGTCCAATGTGGTCTTCCGTAGCAGGGGCACAGACTTCTGTCTGAGCACCAGATTTTGCTTTAACAGCCTCTCTTCTCTTTCCTCTATATATTTAGCTCCTTTTCAGTCAAAACATACAAAGACAAATCTTCAACTTAACTTCTATACCCGAGGCCATTTTACACAGTGAAGAGGGGCAGATTTTGAAATCTCATAATCTGAATTTGAGTCTTGACTTCACTAGTTAATATCTGTGAACTAAGCCAGCTATTACAATGTGCCTGAAATGTGTCAGTGTAAAATGGAGATAATAAGAGGTTCTAGCTTATGGATGTTGTGGGAAATAAGCAAGCACATTTAAATCATGGAGAAAAATAACTGGCATTTGGTAAGTAATTAATAAATCTAGGCTATTAATCTATTGTTGCTCTGGTCTATTCTCTTGCAATATTTTGGAAACAGGCCAGTTCTTCAACATTAATATACAGCTTAAACCTGCCCAATGCCCCCACCTTTACTTATTAACAACAGTAAGACACATTTCCAAAATCTACTGAATATTTATTTATCAGTTCAAATTCCTCAAGAACAAATTGTGGCTTTGTCTTTATTGATCACTCAGTGATTAACACTATCTTTTCCTTCATTTTCATGACCTGCATTTAACCATTTCCCTGATAAACTCTCTGATCTTGACACAAGTGATTACTAAAACAATCATTTAAGTAATGTTTATAAACTCAAAATATGTGGTGAAAGGAAAAAACCCTTAAGGTGAGTTAAATATCAATGCACAGCTTACCTGTGATTTTCCAATGAGGCCTATTAGCAATAAGCATGCAAAATGCTGCCAGAGACTTAAGAGTTCTCATCCAAGGTCATAGCTTCATCATAGAAGTTTCAAAAGTCCATTCTAAATAGAATTCCCTGAGGGTCTTATGAATTTCAACTTGTTAGTGAGTCTCTGGTTGGACTACAGACTGTGACATGAGGGAATAAAGAACATTGGCTCCTCTGTCCCCTGGACTGCCAACTTAGCTGGCTAATTTCTGATTGCCTAATTCATATCTGCTTTCTAAAGTGTGATATCTGAGAATCAATCACTTCATGGGTTCTCCTAGCACAGTATTTAGAATCACACAGGAACCTAAATAAAGTGATATCTACATGATTAGGCTTACAACTATTAGTAAGAAGCTTCTCATACTTTTTGTTGAAGATTTGAGTGTCTTCCTTGTAGCTATTGGGAGAGAAACATGGGACCAAGCCAGAGCCCTGAGGATGCGCATCTTGAGGCTTCAGTCTTTAAGAGTTTTTAATTCTGTGGTATAATCGATTTTCATATCCTAACTGTGATTCCTGTCTAAAAATATCATCTGCAAATCCTCTCATTGGGCCATAAAACTATTGATATTCTTGAATATAGAGACTTCTTGGGCCCAGGAAAAGACCAGAGCAGTGGGAAGTTTTCTGAGCCATAAAGGCCAGGAGCTCGGTAATGTCCTCTTGTATGCTCTTAAGTGTATGCTTATCTCTCTTGAAAACTTTTTTCTCTCTCCAATGATCTTCTCTTTCTAGCTTTATGAGGTGATTCTTTCATCCTAGGTCTTCTTAAGATTTTCTATTTGCCTGACTGAGCCTCCAAATTTAGGCAGACTCATATTTTCCACAGAGTGGGGTCTTTGTGCTTAGCTACTCTAAGCAGTTACTGGGGAAAAAAGTCTTTGGCCTCCATGACTTACGTTGGGCATTGGAAATGGGAATTGCCTGCATTTTGGGTCAAACTCTGTTTTCACCTGGGCTCCAGAGTACAGTGAAAGCAGAGCAGCTGGGAGCATAGCCATCAAAGGAGGACTATATTAGAGTAGATAGTGGACATTGGTTCTTTTCTAGAGCCCTATCACATATGCCTTAGGAAATTTCCTTTTTTGCTTTTACTAACTCTTTCCCTCTTCATAACTGATCAAACTAATATAGGTGCTAAATTGCATGAGGGAGGGGCAGAAACTATGAAATATTTAAGAATATATTTAAAGGCAGTCATTTTATGATTCCACACTTACCTATTTTCACCACATCTTCCAAGTCTAGGGGAGTCCCAGATACCCATGGGATTTACAATGCTTAGAGTATGCAAATTCCCCTATTTTTGGACATTCAGAGCCATCTACCATGCTCAGTGAATAGAGGAATAGTGGACCTCTCTCTCTTCCCCTTTCATGAACCCATTAATCCTAGCATTTGTGAAATAATCATTTAAAAGTTAAATGCATTTGAGACTGAACAAAGTATTAAGAACCTTGTATTGTATGTTTCTTCCTCAGAGGACATTTTCAAGACATCGGTCCACTTAGAAAGGATGTGGAAAGGTACACACTAAACTTTGGCTCGAATTCTATCTCTACTGCTTGCTATCTGTTTGACCTTGGGCATGATTTTAATCTTTCTGAGACTCATTCCTGATCTGTTTTTAAAAATAGAAAAAGGATAAAAAACAGGCAAATTCTCTAGATCAATACATGTAAAGTGCTTGAATGGTGTCTAGCATTATCTTCTTTATTATTAACATCAAACTGATCATCATCACCAATCATTTATTTGATCTAAATGTGTAATATTATGAATTGTTTGAAGTGCTACCTTATGTTTAAATATTTTCCAGTGGAATAAACCCTCAATGATAGAATGAAATAACTAAGAAATTCAATATCTTACTGATATACAAAGTGATAGTAGACAGAGGTGAAAATTAGAAGTATATTTGAGAAGTCCCTTATTTTACCATCCCATGAACATTGGTAAACCTAGCTACCCAATAGGAGAATAACCCTAAGCTAACTTCTGCAGTGATGTCTCTTCTCTCTCTAAGGAGCCAGGACGTTTCTTCTCCAACCACCTTGGTCCTAAGATCAGTCAGTCACACTTCTTGTGAAGATGAGGTTCTGAGATACCTCTGGATGGATGAGTAAAAGTTGGACCAAGAGTAAGTGTGGAAGATTTAATCAATTAACTGCATAATAAATGCAAAAAATATTCCTAACAAATATTCTCATATTTTTGAAGCGAATAGCCTTGATTATTTTATTAAGCAATTAATTAATTTTGTTTGTGTAGCTACTGGAGAAATTGTTTACTTCCAACATGACTTGACAATAACGAGTTGGGACAGATTCCCTAAAATCGATTTTTCTCAGCAGGTTATTCTCATCATTTCCGAATTTGAAGTGAGTTGAGCCACCTTTGTTTTATATTACCCTAGTAGGCAGAACTGAGATATGAACTGAATCTCTGATGTAAACTGATCCAAAAAATTTGTCTGGGAAGTTGTATACATATTCAATATTAATACTGAAGAAACAATCAGAAAAGACAAGGATTGGGAAGATGGAAAGCACTGTAGAATTAACTTGTTATTGTGAGGCTTTGGGACAACACTCACAGCAGATGCTGCCATATCAGGGCAAAGCTAGAGTTATACAGGGCAGCTTATGAGGGCAAAGGATCTTGTCAGAACACTGTAGGGAGCTCCCATACCAGGCATGAGGTTCATGAAAAGGCACAATTTGAGTGTATAGCCAAAAATCAAGGTTCCAGCTAGAGAGAATTAAGTACTGAATGTTGGGCAAGTTTGGCAAAATCTCAAAGAACAAAAGAGTATTCATATAACACATGAACAGCAGTAAATATAAGGTTGTCTTCTCTCAGTGCCTAGCAGTATCTGTCATAGAGCAAGCAATCCGTAAATAGCTGTTTTCTGAAAAGACGGTCTTATGAATAAATAATTGAAGAATAAACAAATCTAAAGAAAGTTTATGAAAGGAATGGATGAATTACAAAATCAATGGATGAATATAAAAATGGACAAACAGATATTTAATTGTTAAATGAACAGATGACAGAAAAATGAATGGATGCCTGACAATAGATTAAACATGAAGGGATTAAATAATTTTTCTAATAAACTCAAAATTGGCTAGTGGTTGTGGGTTGATGCCTCAGGTACAGGGATCTGGTAGGTGCTGGAGCTACACAAGTAAAATACCTCTACAAATGCAACGATCTAACTCACCCTACATATACACATACACACACACACACAGGGCATTTCTTGATCCATTCCATTCCCCTTTACTTTGGTAGCTTTATCAAATTTGTGCATTTGAAGTCTTCCCTCTGTCTCCAAAATTAGCTCCATAATTTGTACTATTTTCTTCATTATTTTGTTGCTGCATTAAACAAATCCTCATTGGAGTTCCACTATGTGCACTTTCCTTTATTGTTCCAAGTTTTCTGGATATGAAATATTATAGAGCACAATCGATGTCTTCACAAATTAAAATGGCATTTGAAAGGAAAAAGGGAACATACTACATACATTTGAACACTAACTACCAGAAATAAAAGGTGAGTTACTGCGATTGCATACAGTGAAGAGAGTTATGTATTGTGAGATGAAAGATAAGATCATGTTGTTGAAAAAAAGTAAAGGAATTATAAAGAATTGTTAAGAAGGGAAGTGGAGGATCAGGATACAAAGAACAGAAAATTTGCAATCAGAGAGATGAGATTTGGAATCATGTTGTGATAAGATTTGGGAAGATATCCAAATATTTGAAAAAATCCAGCACAATGATTTTCCCCAATTTTTTTCTGAAGGTTAAAAACAAAAGTTTTTAGGAGTGCCTACATTTATCAGGTACTCAGTGAAGAATAGTTGTTCTATTATATTATGGTGGATCCAGATAAGGTAATATTCAAGGGAGATCTAAGGAAAAAGTTGAAATTAAGGTGAGTATCAATATGAAAAGAAATTGGATAGAAAGATAGCACATTTCTGACAAGCAAAGGCAGAGTTAAAGGGAAACTAAAGTTGCTCAGGGACCAGTACACTAGTTTATCCTCAGTATTGAGGCTCTCTAGAAGGACAGCCATAGAAGCCCCTACGTGTGGTTTGACAGGGCACATTCACTGCCAAGCCTTGTTTGGAAGACACCGTCTGGTAGGAAATTCTCTTGTCCTAAGAGGGCTACATAGAAGAGTCGTATTCTAACCTTTCAAACTGGCAAATTTAGATAGCTATATAACCTCTGATATTCAGTTTTCTCTTCTGCAAAATGACTTCACTATGCTCTTCCATTATTCCTTCTTTCACAGCATCTGTCCTACAAACACAAAGTAATACAGACACACATTTGCACACAGGCCCATAGCTACAACTTTCAAACATGTTCCAAGGAGGAAATTGGCAAAATCTGTGAAAGTACCATGAAAAAAACAAATGAAGACAAAGTAAAACCATTAACAGGATACAAATTAGAAATGATATGAATGGGAATAAGAGACTGAGTTAGAGAAAAGGCAAAATTAAGAGCATCCACTCTACAAATCCCACTAGAATCCACAAAGTGAATTTTGATACCCTCATGATCCAGATCTGGGACAATTTGCAAATTTTTTCAGCAATCTCTGAGACAGAATATCTACCTTAAGTACAATAATTGTGGGGTTGACCCAGAGGAATTGACTGAAGGTGATTGTTGGCCTAAAAGAAAAATGAAAAAAAAAAAAATCAATTAAGGCATATATGAAATATAGATAGTTGGGATCAAGATAATCTGCTCCAGTAGTAATGTGGTCAAAGGAGATTTCAGGTTTGTTTTCATTATTATTTCTAGACAAAATCCCCTCTAAATGGCTTTGGAGAACCATGGCACCATAGATGAATTCATCATCCTCAGTCGGTCACATCCAGGCTCTCTTCTTTGTGCTGTTTCTGGAGACTTACCTTCTGACCATGACAGGGAACTTTTTGATGCTTCTGGTGATCAGAGCAGATTTTCACCTCCTCAATCCCATGTAATTCTTCCCGAGTCACCTCTCTTTACTGGATCTTTGCTTCTCTTTTGTCACAGTGCCAAAGCTGCTACCATCTGTCATCCCCTGCTCTACAGACAGATGATGAGCAACCTGCTCTGTAAGGGGCTGGTGAGGGAATCCTGGGCCCTGGGTCTTCTGATGGCACTCCTCAACACCCTTCCAGCTATGAACTTGGACTTCTGTGGAGACAATTACATCCCCTACTACAGTTGTGAGTTGCCCTCTCTCTTCCCACTTTCCTGCTCTGATGTCTCTACCAGTTTTACTGTCATGCTCAGCACCACCCTCTCCTATGGACTTGGTACCTCCTTCCTGATCTTCTTTTGTGCCCACATTGTCTCTACCATCCTGAGCATTAACCCCTCTTCAGGTAGAAGCAAGGCGTTTTACAAGTACGTGCTCCTCACACCACACTATAGTCCTTCTGTTGTATGGTTCAGCTTTCCTTCACTATCTTATGCCAGTCTCAGGCTCTCCAATGGAATTGATCTCTGTACAGTACAGTGTGGTTATTCCCTTAGTAATTCACCTCATCTATAACCTGAAAAACAATGAGGTCAAAGCAGCTGTTTAAAGGACCTTGCAAAAATATCTCCACAAGTACCTAACCACATACAGAGGTTGTTGGGTAATTAGTTTGTTACAGCAAGATATCTGATGAGTTTACAATAAGAGAATTCCTTGATTGCATCTGATATTGGACGTGGAAATATTTTTAGAAATTGAGAGATGTATTTGGAGATGATGTAGAAAAGGATGGTTCAGATTTATTTTTTGGCTTAGAGGTTCAGTGATGCATCAAATAATCATAATAATTCAGCCATTTTCTTTTGATAGTCTTTTGGCTGCATTGGTTGGTATTCATCCTATCATGTTTATCTTTACTATGAATTTCAGTGAGCAACATGGAATAAAATTCCCAAGTGCCCAAACTATCAGAGAAGGGAATATAGACAAGCCTGTTGAGTCCGGGCAAGGTGAGACGTTTGGAATGGAGGGAGGTGCAATAGTAGATACCTGAAAGATTTGGATTTTGAGAGATCTAGGCCTAGCATAGGTTGCCATATCTAGAGGAGTCAAGACAGCCAATAAAGAGAAGGATCCATCAGGGGATCCACTGTAAGGCCGCTTCTAAAATCTCTTAGAAAGGAAAATGTAAGAAAATATCAAGAATATGCTTTCATAAAATTGACAATTTAACAGAAAGACATTTTTCTCTTAAAATGCCTTAACAGAACACAAAAGGAAAATACATGTTTTGGCGAGGAAAAGGGCAGGTTTCAATGAAGAACAACAGGGTCAGAGCAGAGAAGAACAGGAGTTAGAAATCCAGACCAGCTGAGCATGTAGAACATCTGTCTGCCTTAACAAGCTTGTGTATGAATCATTGACTAAACTAATTCTGGCTGGGTCTGCACTGGAAGATGGAAGTTCTCCCCAGAAATCTATAAAATACAAGATTTGCACTTGAGGATAGAAGGAATTTGTGTTGTCTTCGTAAATATGAGGACATGAGATCTTTCCCAACTCGATGTATAACAGACTAGTTTGGAGGCTTTCTCCTTTCTCTTTACTTTTCCCATTTCTTGATGCCCCATTCCTACCCAGGTTCTCAGTGCCTTCAACTTGCCCTCTGCCAAAGTTGCTTTTCACCACCCTTGTGCATTTTCAGTAGCTGATTATATCACTGAAGAACAATTCAACCACAGAAAATTTTCTTAAAATTCATCTTTTTCTTAATGATCATTTCCTTTAGTGACATATTCATTTAAAGTCTTTTGTTAATTAATTTCTGTATATCTTATTAATAGAAAATATTTTATGACAACCAGTATATGGTCTGCTTTAGAGTATATTTTTCTCCTTTGGAAATTTATTATGATTTTTAGCCAGTTAATGTCACTGTTCAATAATTATCACATGTTGTGCTTAATATATTTTCTAATAAAATTAGATATTCGTAAGTTTGACTTTTTGATGTTATTCTTAGATTTGTTTATATTTTAATATTTAATTTTATTAATCAATTTGCCACCAAGTCAACATGCATTGCTTTATAGTGAAGTTTTTCATATTGTGTGTGAAGAAAAAGAACATCACAGTATTAAACAATCTATTTCACCTTTTTTTTCAATATACTTAATCATACATTCTTGAAACTGTAATACTTAACAATTGGCATTTTTTTTACAAGAAATTTTATTTTATTTTATTATTATTATTTTTTTTACCGGGAGGTACTGGGGATCGAACCCCGGTCTCTCCATATGGTAGATGGATGCTGAACCTCTTGAGCCACATCCGTTTCCCTTTACAAGAAATTTTAAATGGTCTATGTCTCCGTTTACTCAATTTGTTCACTTATACTTAAAAATTTTTTGACCATCCTATGTTTTTTTTTTAATTCTAATTTTAATAACATATATACAACCTAAATTTTCATCTCTTAACATCATTCAAATATATAATACACTGCTGTCATTACTTTCACAATGTTGTGTTAATATAACCACCAACCATTACAAAACGTCTCCATCACCCCAGATAGAAAGTCCGAACCATTTAAGAATTAAATCCCCATTCCCATCCCCACCCAGAGCCCTGTTAAAGTGTATTCTAGTTTCTGATGTTATGAATTTTCTTATTCTAATTATTTCAAACCAAACACAAAAGACAAATATTTTATTATTTTTGTCTCACTTATATGAAATAATTACTTTGAAATATATTCAATTATTTGTAAAATTTAGAAAAGCCTTTCAGTTAAGTATTAGTAA
The DNA here is from genome assembly GCA_026826555.1 of Tolypeutes matacus. NCBI lineage: Eukaryota > Metazoa > Chordata > Mammalia > Cingulata > Chlamyphoridae > Tolypeutes > Tolypeutes matacus. The sequence goes on from JAKSZT010053895.1 coordinate 251,498, forward strand.
ATCATCATCATAGATAAGGTTTAAAAATGTGCAGTATCACATTCATTCATGACATTGAGTATATCGGGTTCAATTATTATTCTTATTTCACATATGAGGAAACTGCTGCGTCTTGCAAAACTTGCCCTTAGGAAACTGATGTAGATCAAGTACTAGGTCCTGGGTTAGATCCCACTACCTTCTAAAAACAAACAAACAAAATAACCAACTCTTATTGGCGAGTGGATAAATTTCATAGATTGAGCACCTGTTTCCCATGTACAAGGGTCCTGGGTTCAATCCCTGGTACCTTCTTAAAACACACACACACACAAAAACTTGCCCTAGAATATAGAGCTAACATGTGAGAGCCAAGATTCAACACGGGCAACTCTAATTTGAGATTCCATATTTCCAAACACATCACAAGGTTGAAAGAACATGAAAATTATTTATAACTGATTCCATTTACTAATTTCAGTGTATGCTGTTCACAATCAATTGCAGATTCTCTCCCAGACATTGCTTTCTTTACCTAACGTCCCAATGATCAGATGCCATATTTGAGGGGATATAGTGAGACTTTAAAGCTAAATATTTCACTTGATAATAGAATCTTCATTTGACATTCAGGAGATTTTTGTTCCCTTTACAACATGCTTCTCATGTGGAATTGATGCTAATGTGGATATTTGTTCTGCCTAGATCAGTGATAAGGTTTTTGTCTCATACTGGAATATCTGGCAACCCCAAACAAAAGGGAATTTGCAGGTGCTCCCAAGCTTTTCCCCAAGGGCCTCTAACACTTGCTTAGAAGAAAGCTGGAAAGGGGCGGAGAAAAGAGCAAGCCCCCTCTGTGATACAGATACTTAAGGAAATCAGCTAATTATAAAAATGAACACTATAAAACCTACAGAAAATTGATAGAAAAATAACTTTGTGAATTTGAGTTAGGCAAAGAGTCTTAGATAAGACAAAAATGGGTGAACTGTAAACAAAAATTTCCAAACTTTTGTGCTTTAGAGACTCTATTAATAAAATGTAAATACAAGCCTCGGACAGGAAGAAAGTATTATGAAACAAACCATTGATAAAATATTATATCCAGAATATTAAACAGCTCTTCCAACTCAATAAAAAATGGAAAGCAATTCTGTAAGAAGAGAAAATGATTTCAGAGATATGTCAACAAGGAAGAAATACAGATGACAAGCATATGAAAGGTGCTCAAGATCATTAGCAGTTAGGGAAATGTGAGGTAACACTACATACCTATTAAGCTGACTAAAATTTAACAATAGATAAATATTGGGAAGGACATGGAGCAAGCAGAAATCTTATACATTGCTTATTAGAATGGAAATAGTCCTGCCACTAAGGAAAAGTTTGGTAGTTTCTGGTAAAGTTAAAGTTATACTTACCATATGACCAAGCAATTTAATTCTTAGGCATTGATCCAAGAGAAATGAAACCATAGACCCGCTCAAAGACATATACATGAACATTAATAAAATTTTTTCCATAAATGTTATAAAATGAAATAACTCAAATGTCCATCAACTTGTCAATGAAAAATTAAATTGCAGACTAGCTATGCAGTGGAATACTAACAGCAACCAAAAAAATATAAACAAACTACTAATACATGCACAATAGGAGGAAGCTCAAAATCATTATGTTTTATGAAAGAAGCCACATGCAAAAGCCCCACTGCATTATTACACTTATATAACATTCTGGAAATGGTAAAAGAATTAGAATATGAATCAGATAAGTAATTGCCAGGGGTTGGATTCAGCAAGGGTGTTTACTACAATGGGGCAAAATGTGAATGTGGAGGGTATTAAAATGGGAATTTTGGGGGTATTGGAAAAAGTCAATATTGAATGTGGTGGTGATCATATGACTGTATACTTTGGTCAAAGAGTTCTCAAACTGTACATCTAAAAGTGTTGGGTTTTACTATAGGTATATGATAACTCATATTTCATTTATTCATGTATGTATATAAGGGTGTGTGTTCATGAGTATATATGAATAACATACATACACACAACACACCAGAGCAGGTAATATAAGGAAGTTTGTGACAAATTCATATCACTCTGTGTTTCCCCTCAGGTGATTTGCTGATTCCAGGAATGAGAAGAGGCTAAGAATCCCTGCTTGATACAGCAGAAAGTCCCCATCTAGACACAGAGCCTCAGTAGACAGTTTGTTAGTAACAGAAACTGGAGTGACAAAATTAAAGACTTAAGAGGACTTCTTGGAAGATGGTGTTGGAGTAGAAAGGCAGGGCTTAATTCTTACAAAAACAACAGAGGAAAGGGAAAAGCTATTGGAGGGAGCTGCCCTGGGGATCAGGAGAGAGTTGCACATCATCCAAGAGAAAGAGGGATGGAGAGACAAAGCGGCCAAATGAAAAAGTGAGTTTCTCGACCCTGTGGTGGGGAAATGGCACATAAAAACCATCCTCAAGGTGAATAGCCTTGGTTAAACCCCTGGCTCACTACAGTCAACTGAGTGGAGAAAGAAATTCCTCCTCTCTGCAAGGAAAAGGGGTCTGGCAGAGGACAGAAAGTGGCCTCTCTTCTTTGAGTGTGGCCAGCTGAGACTCCTTTGAATCTCAAAAAAGACCCCAGGGAGCACTGAAGTGGCCCCAGGGAGAGTGGAGGGGGGATCTGATCAGGCAGGCTGTCACACACAACTGCACTGGGTGAGAGAGGAAATAGGAGAGAAGGAAGATAGGAGAGAAAGCAAGCAAACTGTTAGAAGCCCAACTTGGAGAGACCAGATAAGTTTTTGGACATATAAGTTGTGCCAAGGAAGTTATAGACTGAGATGTTTTTGTTTTAGGATGTCTGATCTGTTATTTTGTATTTATTATTGTTATTTTACCTTTTATTTTATTTTGTTATTCTTTATTTTAGTCTCTAAAACCGGGTACCTGTGGAAGACAGGCTGCAGGGTGATTGATGGATGAGGACTGACAGCCTGAGACATTTCCCAGGGGCCTAAGAGGGAAGCTTGTTTTTCTTGGTTTGGTTTTTGTTTTGTCTATTTCTTTGTTCCCTTTTTTTCTTTTGCTCATTTTTTATCCTTACTTTCTCTTTTCTTTTCTCCTTCATTTTTCCCTCTTCCATTGCTTTTATATCATTCCACCTTCTCTTGTTTGGTCTTCATTTTTTTCTTTTTCTTCTCTTCTGTCTTTCTAGTTTTTTATTTTATTCTATTTTTTCTGGTTTCATTGTTTTCTATTACATCTTTAATCTTCTTATTCCTTTCTATTTTTAAGATTTTTTTTCATGCTAATTATTTATTTTTTCTGGCTCTTCTATGGTTCCTTTTCTATCTATTTTTAAATTACTTCCATTATTTATTTTCTCTCCTCTCTTTCTTTTGTATGGTCTTAATATGTTTTCAAATGAAAACAGACAACTACAAGGATATAAAACAAGTGGAAAGAAGTGTCAAAGAGGATACTTAACACAAAACAAAACAAAATAAAATCCTAGAGTAGAAAGAGAAGTGAACCATCTGAATAAGCCCATCAAGATAAACAGAAGCTTAGACACCAATAAAAAATTACAAGCTATATTAAGGAACAGGAAGACATGGCCAAGTCTAGTGAACAAACTAAAAAACAGGAGGAGATTCAGAATGAACAACTAATCAAGGATGTCCAAACAAATATCATGAATCAACCTAATGAAGTAAAGGAAGAGATTAAGGATATTAAGAAGACAATGACAACATGGGAATCCGAGTGGGTTCCGTATAATATTTTAGGTAATCTAAGCACCTCTTAAAATATATGTATATATATATATAAAAAATAACATTTTTGTAAGCAAATACACATATATGCATATATATTTATATATCATTTTACAAATGTTTGTATGTATTGTGAGAATTTTGATTTTTACCCATAATAAAAAAAAAAATAAATAAAATAAAATAAAATAAAATACCCTTTAATATTGCCATAAAAAAAAAAAAAAAAATAAAAAAAAAAAAAAAAAAAAAAAAAATAAAAAAAAAAAAAAAAAAGAAGACAATGACAGGAAGCGGCAAGATGGCGTTGGTGTAGGAGGGCGCACACTGCAAGCTCCCAGAGCAAGGCGGATTGGGGACGGGGTCCTGCCCGGGGGTCTGTGCTGTGCACGCGTGGAGTGAGAGGTTTGGGACATCTATCTGCGCGGATCGGCGGCGTGGACCGAACGGTGGAGATTCGTGAGTTTTGAGGCTGCCGGTGGCTGTTGGCACAGGCGGCTGAGCCCCGCGGTTAGGAAAAAAATAAAACGGCCATTTTGAGCGGCGGGTGGGGCGAAAAAGTTTTATTTTCTGGGGATCTGGCTGCCTGGCGCCCCTTGGACCTTGTGTGAACAGAGCAAACTAGCTAATCAGCACCCAGTGAACCAGAGGTGGGATTTTGGTCGGGAAACGCAGCTGATTTCCCTATCCACCCAGGGATAAGACCCAGGCCACTGTAGAGCCAGGAGGAAGGGACACTTCCCAAAAAAGGGAGGGTTCGGTTGGAAGACAGGGAAGGGTATTTTATATTTTTAGACATTGATCTGGCTGCCTGCACCGCCCCATAGCTTTGGGGAGCAGATAAGCCGAACTGAAGCAGCATCAGGCTGAGAGCAGATGCGAATCTGCACTCAAACTGATTTACTGAGCAGCCCGGTGACGCTGGAGCTCGGCGCCAGAAGGGGTGGAATCCGCCATCTTTAGCACTCCTCACTGACTAACATCAGAGCTTCAGCTAACCTGGGGAGTCTGGAAAGTGGGATGTGCTTGATTAATTTCCATGGGCCCAGCTAGGGTCCCTTCCATAAGGGGGTTGGTCTAGAGGAGGAATTATTTTGGGTCCTGCATTTGGCTAAAAAAAAAAAAAAAAAAAAAGTGAGGTCACCTCAACAATTGAAAAATAAATTCTTTTTAATTTAGTTTAATAGCTAAAAGCTGCTTCAGGACCTGCATATAGAACCCTGTGGGGAAATTCATTGATAAACACAAGTAGGCAGGAAGGATCCACGTGGACCCTAGGGGAATCACTGACCCCCCTTAGCTCTGTTTGACTGCTTGCCTGTGTGGATCTCTGGTTTCTCTCTGTTACTTTCTGGTCTATTCATATTATTCCCATTTTCCTCCCCCCTACCTTTTTCCTTCTATTTTTTTTTAAATAGGTGCTGCCAGCTGGTCGCTTCTATGCTGGGCTTCTTATTCAGTAATTTCCCACTCGCTGTATATATTGATTCTGTATTACAAACTATCGCTTATCCTTCCTGCATGTTTCTGCCTTCTGTTTTCTGTTGTGGCTCTTAGAGACAATATTTTTTCATAGGCCCACAACTTAAGGGTGTCAATTTCTATCCCATCTATTTTGTTTTCTTCTTCTTCTTTTATCTTTTTTTTTTTTAAAAGTATTAACTTTTTCCTTTCAGAGCTTTCTCTACTATTTCTCTCCCTCCTCATAATTCTAGCCTTCTAAATCACTATATATATATTCCTCCATTTGTTTTCCCAGTCCATTGTAGGAACTCCATAATTTTTCCTAGAACTCTACCCTGCCTACACAAGTTAAATATTCATCTCATTAAGTCTCATTTTGCCCCTCTTCTAACTTTTATCAATATTTCTATTATCCTTCTGCCTTCCTTACATCTTTTGATTCCTCTGGCCCTAACCTTTTGCCTTCAAGGGAACATAGAAAGAAGCAAGGAAATAAAATAAGAAGAAAAACTGCCAAAGAGAAAACTTAACTCACACGCAGAACCAACAGCTGAATAAAATTCTAGAGCATAGAGAAAAGCTAATCAACTGAACAAACCCATCAAGATAATATGATGACCAGAGGGCAACAGAAAAATACAAATGACTCTGAGAAACTGGAAAACATGGACCAGTACAGTGCACAAAATAAAAACCAGGAAGCAATGCAGTACATCGAACAACTAATCAAAGCTATCCAAACAAATATCATGGACAAACTTAAAGAACTGAAGGAAGAGATTAAGGATATAAAGAAGACACTGGGAGAACATACTGAAGAAATAGCTAACACACCTAAAAAGGTAATGGATATGATGGCGAACAAAGACACAAGTCAAGAAATGAAAAAGACGCTGGACTCACATGGCAGCAGAATTGAACAGGCAGAGGAAAGAATTAGTGATATGGAAGACAATACAGTTGAAATCAAAGAGATTGTAGAAAAGATAGACAAAAAGATAGAAAAAATCCAGTATGGTCTCAGGGAATTAACCGATAATGCAAGACGCACAAACATACGCATTATGGGCACCCCAGAAGGAGAAGAGAAGGGAAAGGGAACAGAAGGAGTGTTGAAGGAAGTTATGGCTGAAAACTTCCCAACTCTATTGAGAGAGATGGATGTGCAGATCCAGGAAGCACAGCGCACCCCAAATAGTATAAATCCCAACAGGCCAACCCCAAGACATATACTTGTCAAATTGTCCAATGCTCAAGACAAATAGAAAATACTCAAGGCAGCAAGAGAAAAGAGAACCATCACATACAAGGGAAGCACAATAAGATTAAGTGCTGATTTCTCAGCTGAAACCATGGAGGCAAGAAGACAGTGGTATGACATAGTCAAAACACTAAAAGAAAAAAACTTCCAGCCACGAATTCTCTATCCAGTGAAATTGGCATTCAAAAATGATGGAGAGTTCAAAATATTCACAGATAAACAGCAATTAAGAGAGAATGTCAAGAAGAAACCAGCACTTCAAGAAATACTAAAGAAATCTCTACAAGTTGAAAGGAAAAAACATAGGAGAGAGAGTTGGAGGAGAGTTTAAAAACAACTGAAAACTCAAAAAGAAAAACAAAACAACATATGACATACATTAACCCAAAGAAAACATGACGGAAGTAAGAAATTCGTTACGAGTAATAACACTGAATGTTAATGGATTAAATTCACCAATCAAAAGACACAGATTGGCAGAATGGATAAGAAAATATGATCCATCTATATGCTGTCTACAAGAAACCCACCTTCGGCCCAGGGATTCAAGGAGGCTGAAAGTGAATGGCTGGAAAACCATTTTACAAGCTAACAATAGCCAAAAAGGGGCAGGAGTAGCTATTCTAATATCAGACAGAATAGACTTTAAATGCAAAACTATTGTAAGAGACAAAGATGGACACTACTTATTAGTAAAAGGAGTGATCTCTCAAGAAGAGAGAACAATCATCAACATTTACGCACCTAACTGAGGTGCCTCAAAATACGTGCGGCAAACTCTGGAAAAACTAAGAGGAGAAATAAATTCCTCTACAATTATAGCAGGGGACTTCAACACAACACTATCATCATTAGACAGAACATCTAGGCAGAGAATCAATAAAGAAATGAAGGCACTCAACAATACATTAGAAGATTTGGACTTAATAGACATATACAGAACACTACACCCAAATACAGCAGGATTTACATTCTTCTCCAGTGCACATGGAACATATTCCAAAATAGACCATATGCTAGGCCACAAAAGAACACTCAATGAATTCAGAAAGATTGAGATTATACAAAGTAATTTCTCTGACCACAACAGAATGAAGTTGGAAAACAGTAAGGGCCAGAGAAACAGGTTAGTCACAAGGATATGGAAGTTAAACAACACACTCTTGACAAACAGTGGGTCAAAGAGGAAATTTCAAAAGAAATCATTAACTACCTTGAAACTAATGAAAACAACAACACAACATATCAAAACCTATGGGATGCAGCAAAAGCAGTCCTGAGAGGGAAGTTCATAGCCACAAATTCATATTTTAAAAAAGAAGAAAGAGCTAAAATTGAAGACGTAACCGCACACATGGAGGAATTGGAAAAACAACAGCAAACTAAACCTAAAGGAAGTAGAAAACAGGAAATAACCAAGATTAGAGCAGAACTAAATGAAATAGAGACTAAGAAAGCACTGGAAACAATAAACAAAACCAAAAGCTGGTTCTTCGAGAATATCAACAAAATTGACAAACCATTAGCCAGACTAACAAAGAAAAAGAGAGAACAGATGCAAATACATAAAATAAGGAATGAGCAAGGTGATATCACTATTGACCCCACAGAAATAAAGAGTATTATAAGAGGATACTTTGAAAAATTATATGCCAACAGGAATGACAATTTAGAGGAAATGGACAAGTTTCTAGAAACCCACAAACAGCCAACATTGATGAAAGAAGAAATATATGAACTCAACAGGCCAATTACAAGTAAAGAGATAGACTCAGTCATTAAAAACCTCCCGACTAAGAAGAGTCCAGGACCAGATGGCTTCACAGCTGAATCCTACCAAACATTCCGGAAAGAGCTAACACCAATTCTACTTAAGCTCTTCCAAAAAATAGAAGTAGAAGGAATATTACCTAACTGATTCTATGATGCCAACATTACCCTAATACCAAAACGAAATAAAGATACCACAAGAAAGGAAAATTACAGACCAATTTCTCTAATGAACCTAGATGCTAAAATCCTTAACAAAATACTTGCTAATCGCATTCAACAACATATCAAAAGGATTATACACCATGACCAAGTGGGTTTCATCCCAGGTATGCAAGGATGGTTCAATATAAGAAAATCAATCAATGTAATACACCACATAAACAAACTGAAATAAAAAAAACACATGATCATCTCTATAGATGCAGAAAAAGCATTCGACAAAATACAGCACTCTTTCCTCATAAAAACACTACAAAAGATAGGAATAGATGGAAACTTTCTGAAAATGATAAAGGGTATATATGAAAAACCCAAAGCTAACATCATTTTCAACAGTGAAATCCTAAAAGCCTTCCCTCTGAGATCGGGAACAAGACAAGGATGCCCACTATCACCACTCCTATTTAACATTGTCTTAGAAGTACTTGCACAAGCACTGAGACAAGAAAAGGACGTAAAAGGCATCCAGATTGGAAAAGAAGAAGTAAAAATTTCATTATTTGCGGATGACATCATCCTATACATAGAAAGCCCTGAGAAATCGACAACAAGGCTTCTAGAAATTATAAAGGAGTTCAGTAACGTTGTAGGCTATAAGATCAATGTTCAAAAATCAGTAGCATTTCTGTACACCAATAGCCAGCAAACTGAGGAGGAAATCAGGAAAAAATTACCATTTACAATTGTAAACAAAAGAATCAAATACCTAGGAATAAATTTAACTAAAGATGTAAAGGACTTATATACAGAAAACTACACAACACTGTTAAAGGAAAACAAAGAAGACTTAAATAAATGGAAAAATATTCCCTGTTCATGGATGGGAAGATTAAACATCATCAAGATGTCTATCCTTCCCAAACTAATCTACAGATTTAATGCAATCCCAATAAAAGTCAACACTATATTTTTTCAGGAACTGGAAAAACTAACCACAAAATATATTTGGAGAGGCAAGAGGCCCCGAATTGTCAGTGATATATTGAAAAAGAAAAATGAAGTTGGAGGTATCACATTACCTGACTTTAAAACATACTACAAAGCTACAGTGATAAAAACTGCGTGGTATTGGCACAAGGATAGACCTACTGACCAATGGAACCGGATTGAGAGTTCTGATATAGATCCTCGCATATACAGTAATCTGATATTTGACAAGGCCATGAAACCCACTCAGTTGGGAGAGAGTGGCCTCTTTAACAAGTGGTGCTTGGAGAACTGGATATCCATATCCAAAAGAATGAGAGAAGAATACCATCTCACACCTTATACAAAAATCAACTCAAGATGGATCAAAGATCTAAATATAAGAGCCAAAACCATAAAAACCTTGGAAGATAATGTAGGGAAGCATCTACAGGACCTTGTAATAGGAAATGGTTTCATGAACTTCATAGCCAAAGCACAAACAGGAAGAGAAAAATTGATAAATGGGATCTCCTCAAAATTAAAAACTTCTGTACCTCTAAAGAAGTTATTAAGAAAATAAAAAGGCAACCTACGCAATGGGAAAAAATATTCGGCAACCATATATCTGATAGGAGCCTAATATCCTGCATATATAAAGAAATCCTTCAACTCGAAAATAAAAGGACAAACAACCCATATAAAAAATGGGCAAGTGACCTGAAAAGACAATTCTCCAAGGAAGAAATACAAATGGCTAAAAAGCACATGAAAAAATGCTCAACATCACTTGCTATCAGGGAAATGCAAATCAAAAGTACAATGAGATACCATCTTACACCCATCAGAATGGCAGCTATTAAAAAAACAGGAGACACTAAATGTTGGAGAGGATGTGGAGGAATAGGAACCCACATCCACTGCTGGGGGGACTGCGGTATGTTCCAGCCACTGTGGAGGACAGTTTGGCGGTTCCTCAGAAAACTAGCAATCGACCTTTCGTATGATCCAGCAATTCCACTGCTGGGTATATACCCAGAAGAACTGAAAACAAAAATACAAACAGATATATGCACACCAATGTTCATAGCGGCATTGTTCACCATTGCCAAAAGTTGGAATCAGCCCCCGTGCCCATCAACAGACGAATGGATAAGCAAAATGTGGTACATACATACAATGGAATATTACTCAGCTGTAAGAAGGAACAAAGTGCTAACACATGGAATAACGTGGATGAATCTTGAAGACCTTATGTTAAGTGAAGCAAGCCAGGCACTGAAGGATGAACAGTATATGACCTCACTGATCCGAACTGAGGAAAGTGAGCAGTCTCTGAGAACCATTGTCTGAAAGATAGGTTAACAAAGGAGAGTAAGAGAAGAGCAGGATTTGAGCCATCTCCCATATGGACATAATCTATGGTAAAGGGATAGAGTGTGGTTGCATGTTGGGGGATGGGGCAGATGAGTGGTGGTGTTCCTGGGTTTGGTGGTACAGCACTGGGGGGTGGGTGGATTAGGAAGTGCTGGTTCAAATTCCCAGGGCATGTAACTGTGAATCTTGACATTCCATGGGTTGGGAGAGGGGGGTATCATGGGCCCTAGGGGGCTGGGGAGAAGGGAACAGTCAAGATCTAATGGGTTGTTTGGTGGTCATGGGGAAGGTTTTTCATTATCTTACAGTAATGGACACAGGACATGGTAAATATCATCAAAAATATTAAACTGTATCATCTAAATTGTAAACTATACTGTAAATCACTGACAATG